>JBBPDA010000037.1:18086600-18104149 GCA_037974385.1 Arnoldichthys spilopterus | reverse complement strand
ACAGCGCCCGGGGAGCAGTGTAGCGGGACGGTACCTCACTCAAGGGAACCTCAGTGGTGCCCGGGGACTCGAA
Organism: Arnoldichthys spilopterus; assembly: GCA_037974385.1. NCBI lineage: Eukaryota > Metazoa > Chordata > Actinopteri > Characiformes > Lepidarchidae > Arnoldichthys > Arnoldichthys spilopterus. The sequence continues at coordinate 18,104,076 of JBBPDA010000037.1, read as the reverse complement.
CCTGAGACCTTCAGGTCCCAAAGGCAGCGTCCTCACCACTAGGCCTCCACTGCCCCAACAGGTCCTGTGGCGTGTACCAGGTGTGCAGTAGTTAGTGATCAACTAGTCAATCTGCGACAGGGTCACGGGCACCCGAGACCCACCCATGCATGTGGGGAGGGAAGGCTAGCCCGTCTGGTCTGATCCCACAGAAGAGCTACTGTGGTTTAAAAAGTGGATGCTGACTCTGATAGAAAGGGGTCGGAACACACAGACCTGAGAACAGTTCAACGTCTCCAGTTCGTCGTTGCAGTTGATAATATCAGTTCTGATGGTAAAAACTACTTCTGCCGACCTTGGTGAGTTTGACTGTCCCTCAGAGGAGCTCAGCAATGCTGTGTAAACCTACTTTAATGGGTGTTTGGTAAACCCACATGTGACAGAACATTCATTGCGTTGGAACCTCATTAACGCTAGACCTTGATTAGGGCTGCGAAGCGTCTAAAAATAATTAGCACAATTTCTTCTGTTAAAAAATCAGGATCACGGGGGCTCCCGAGTGCCGAAACTGTCTAATTGGCAGATTTGGTCCCTGGTGGTCCTGTCTAAGATGGCACAATTGGCCTCGCTCTCTCTGGGCGGGTGGGACGACCCCCTGTTACCTCCAGTTACCCAGTTAAACCTACACAGTGGGCAGCGTTGGCCTAGTATGGGCAGTGGGGTCCCCACCTGGGCACCATTGAGGTCCCACTACACTGCTCCCTGGGCGCTGTTGGTAGCTGCCCGCTGCTCCACGTGTGCACGTGTGATGGGTTAAATGTAGAGGTCACGTTTCGTTGTGGTGCTCGAGTGTGTTCACAATGACAAAGAGTCACTTTCACTTCACAGTCCAATGGCGTCGCGTTAGTGATCACAAACCATCCAAACGCTCAAGCTGACCGAACGCATGGACAGGGCCTTACTCTTACGAATAAAAAATTGCAGTGAAAGCATCTGCTTGTCGTTGTGAACGCACCCCATCGCACCACAACGTGGCCTCTGCATTTGACCCATCCACATATGTAGCAGTGAACAGCTAGCTAGCGTAGCAGGACGGTACCCTGCTCAAGGGTTCCTCAGTGGTACCTGGGCCGGGACTTGAACCCTTGGATCACAAGGGCAGGTCCCGAACCACTAGGCCTCCACTGCCCAACAAACACATGTGCAGGAACAAACATAAATACGGGACTTTAAAGGAGTTCACCAACACGGAGCTTCAGGTTTCAAGGGGTCAGCTGCTGTGGGCCACTGTTCCTGAGCTGTGGGTATAATGAGCTTTATGGAAGTGTCACTCACAGGAGCGGGAGGCTGATTTTGACGGCGGCGACACCGCCGCTTTCGCCCGTCCTGCGATGGAAACGCATATAGCTTCTGCTTTCATCTCGTTTTTGGCTGGAGAGCAGCAGCTGAGCACTCAAGGCATTATGGCGCTTCGAATGTAATCAATGCACAACCCCTTTTAGCTCCGAGAGCCCCTGAGTCCTAAATAAATGGATTTTCTTCTCGCACCGGGGTGTAAAATCTCATTTCTGCTCAGGCATGTTGAGTGTTTTTGGCCACTATCGGTTCCTCTTAACTAAAAGGAGAAGTGTGCGCAAAGACGGAGCAGCCGGACCGCGAATAGAGGTGATGACTCTCTCTCTGTTCGATGCAGATGTTTTGCCCTTAGCAGGATAATGGAGACGCCAGATATAATAATAGACAGATGTGCCCACAGACCTGCCGTTCTGGAGACGCACTGACTCTAGCTCCTTACGCTCCTGCTTCCAGCACATCGACTTCAGGAACTGACTGTTCACTTGCGGCCTAATATATCCCCCCTCCCCCGACATGTGCCACTGTAATAAAATAACTAGAGAGTCAATGTTATTCCATTCGTCAGTGGTGTTAATGTTATGGCTGATTGGTGTATATCACGTATACGGTCGAAATTCTTTAAAATTTGTACATTTTTTAAAAATTTCTTTTAATGTTTAATGTAATTATATTAATAAAAATATCTGAAGAGAGCCTTTGCACTCCGCTGGTGGGACGGCACACCATGAGGCCTGCAGAAAGTGGTTAAAAGCTGTAATTAAGTAGCACACAGTGCTAGCGCAGCAGGGCTTCAGCCTGCATTACTGCATATGGTTCCGAAAGTCGAACTAAGGAAAAAGTAGCGGCGTAGGAAAAAATGTCTTGCTTGAACAGCCCTACTTTTTGAACCACAGGGATTTTGCAGTGTACAAAATCTATGAATCTGTGCCACATTTGATTTTGTAAGTAGATTTTCAATATTTAAATCTGATACGTTGTTGCTGTTTGTGTAACAGTGTAAACAGTTTTTACAGGTTTTTTTACACTTTTTGTCACTTTTTTGACACCCAAACAAACAGAATAGTCCAGACTCTGTCCAGACAGCAAATACATTGTAATTACCTATGTAAGTAAGTAAGTAATAAGTATGTAATTACAAATTTACATAGAAGTGACAGTTTTTCAGTTTTTTTTCCTACATTTTTTCATTTTTCAACACCTAAACAGATAAATCCAGTCTGTCCAGACAGAATTGTAATTACCTATGTAAGTAACAATGTAATAAATATGTAATTACATAGTTACATTGCAAATTAACGCAGGAAAACAGCAAAAACAGCGAAAAATGCAAAATGTTTTGCTGGGGTTGCGAAAACAGAGGGTATGTGATGTAACGCGTCCGCGCTCGTTAAGGCAGTGAAATGCGCTGGATATGCGAACAGGGATCCGAGGCGTACGGACTCTGGTGTGCTTTGGTTTATGATCTGTGTCAAGCGGAGCAAGATTATTGCATATTAGAGCCTTGGGGACATAAATCGAGCCTTGTGGCTTCTCTCTGAAAACGTTTCATCAGGCTTTCGGTGCAGAAATCGCGCGTTATGAGGGTATGGGGGAGGCTGACCTTTAGCGTGGAGTTAAATGGGCCAATCCAGCATGTTGATTCATTTACTAACAAACCCAATCACACTGCATTAAAGCCACTGAGCTAAACGGCGTCTCGCCTGTCCGTTCCCCGAAGCGCCTTTCTGCTGAGCCTGTGCACTTCCACACTCACGCTACACAGGGGAGCAAACAGCAGGGATGTGATTAGGAAACAGTCAAAGCCGAGCGGGCGACAGCGTAAGGCTGCGCGATACAGGAAACGCCAGTATTTGATTGCGATACACCTTGAAATATTTCAAATGCACTCAAGTCCTCAGTGGCCACTGTCTATGCATAGGTCCGATCATCGCAGGCTTGATTCTTGGCTCGACCTCAAAAGGGCACTGTACAGCCCCGCTGCCACCTGTGTCCAAATGTTGCTATTTTGTTAGCGAAAAAAAAAAACAGACTCAGCTAAAAGGGGCAAAAAGTTTGTCGAAACTCTTAATTTTTGCGTTTTGGGCGTAACACCAATCAGAACGGCCCATCACCTCACCTTTAAAAGCCAGGGGCGGAGCTATGGTGGCCTGCTAAACCAGATGGGCGTTCGGTGAGGAAGCGGAACCTGCTGCTCGTGCACGAGGTGAACATGTGCGATCATTCACAGGACCGGCTCTGTTCCACCGGAGCAATTAGTGCACTTCCAGCGTGAACCTGTGTCTAGAAACTCGCAGCTTAAACATGGTTTTGTAATGTCACTGCCTTTAGATGCAGTTTTTGGTCAAAAGCGCAATGTCATTGCATTGCCTTAACAGAAGCAATGCCCTGCCTCGCCTCATTTAAAAAGCACCACTCCCATGCAACGTTGCAACATTTGAAAACATTTTAATTTTAAGTTTCAGCAAAGAAACAGCTGAGCCAGTAACGTGATAACTCCCACCCCCATCCCAGTTTGAGCGGGTGGAGACAGGTTTTGGGTTTTTGCGGAAAAGATTTGGGTGACTATTGACTTTTAATGTAGCTATGTAGCTTTAGCACTAAACAAGCCAATTTTGGACGATTTCAGATGATCATCCGCATCTGGGCTGAGTACAACAGTGGGCATTCGTTTTTCTTTTCCCGCCAAACTGTCGCTTTAAGTCAGCGGTGCTTTTACTCAGTGAGTCCGGGCCACTTTTGGGGAAGTGGGTGGTAAATCTCATGCGCTGGACTTCCCAAAGCTGGACGGCTGACAGACACCAGGGACAAGACCCGGTCAGCCTGCATTGGGTAAGGCCCCGTTGACAAACAGCCTGGGGTGTGGTGTTGTTGGGGTGGGGGTGGAAGCGGGGGGAGGGATGGCCGTGCTGCATTGCTGAGTTCACTAAGGGTCACTGATTGCTCAGGCCGCGTGAGTCGAGAGCGCAGACGGAGCGAAGAAATGACCGCTCGGCAAGGGAGAAACATCCTGAATGTACGCAGTATATGTAATATTTCTTATGAAGAGGTTATGGCAACATTACTAAGGAAATATTCACCTTACAGTAGCATGAAGGTGTCTTTACCCAGCCAGGACAAAGGCTTAACACCGTTAATGGCAGCAGTGAATGTACTTTTCCATGTAGGACACACCAAAAACATTAGAACAGATGCTAAGTGAGCGTAATGCGGTTGAGTAGCTTAAGAGAACCCAACTTTGGTACATGCTCTCCAGCAGCCCCAGCTTTAATGCAGTGAAAGGTTGATTAGAAGAAGCAGGTACTGGACGGTAACTGGCCTTCCTCCAGGAGAGAACAGGAAATGGTTAAAATCCTAACAGAACTAGCTAGCTAGAACCTTGATGTAGATGTGGTTTAGGACACAGTATGACCTCAGATGTAGAGGTCTGCTAAGACATGTGATGTCCAAATTCTGCATTGTCACTTTAGCAAGGCTATCATTGCCAACGCTAGAACTCAAAAGTCACCCACAGACCCAATCAAACTGCATGTAGTTCTTCATTAAGGTGCTGCAGACTTGTAGATGTGGTTTAGGACACAGTATGACCTCAGATGTAGAGGTTTGCTAAGACACATGTAAAGTCAAAATTTTGCTATTTTGGTTTAGCAAGGCTAACGCTGCTAACGCTAGAGCTCAAAAGTCACCCACAGACCCACTGAAACCGCATGCAGCTTTAATTAAGGTGCTGCAGACTTGTGGATGTGGTTTAGGACACAGTATGACTTACGGTGACCTATGAAAATGAGCTTCATTGCAGCAGGCACCTGGACTGGTCCAGAGTCAGATTGGTTTTTATTTATGGTCGTTGTCACAAGAACGGATCTAGTGATGTTTATAGCTCACAGTAAGTCACACTGTGTCCTAAACCACACACACAAGTCTGTTCCACCATAACGAAGAGGTGGATGAGAGGGGCTCTCAACAAAATGTGGAAAAATCGTGGCTGATCAAAAGCATCTGAGTGAAGTGAAAAATTGTGCACAATTTGCTGCTGAACTGTTCCTTTAGGTGAAGCGTTCCAATTTCATCAGCCATAACATTAAGACCACCTGCCTAATACTGAGTGTGTCCCTCATGCTGCTGAAACATCTCTGAGTAAGGTGCACTGTGTGTTCTGACGCCTTTCTATCAGAGTCAGGATCAAGTCCCCACATGCATTAGTGAGCCTCGGGTGCCCATGACCCTGTCACCAATTCCTTGGATCATTCTTGGTAGGTTCTAACTACTGCAAAACTGGAACACTCCCCAAGACCTGCTGTTTTGGAGATGCTCTCACTCAGTCACCAAGAACATCACAATAAGGCCCTTGTCAAAGTGGCTCAGATACTTACGCTCCTGCTTCCAGCACATCAGCTTCAAGAACTGACTGTTCAGTTGCCACCGAATATATCCCACCCACCTGACAGGTGCCAGTCAATGTTACTCACTTCATCAGTCAGTGGTGTTAATGTTGTGGATGATAGGTATACAGCTCATTTTAAATCTTGCTGCACTTTTAACTGTAATGTACTTAAAATAAGCATGAAAACTGAAAATAGATGGAGATATTCTTATGGTCAGTGGTCTGCATCGTCAAAACGGTCCTACACTCTCAGAATAAGAAGAACTGAAATTCCTCCCCCAGATGTGCATGTGGGCTATTAAACGGCCGGCCTCTGACCTCGCCCGTGACCCGTGAAATTCAGGCTCTGCACTGGAAGATTTGCTGCCCACGTCATGTGGACGACGTCGAAAATAAATACTAGGCACGCGGGCAGCGAGGGAGGGCTTTACGGACAGGCCTGAGTGTATAAATCGTGTCAGAGCTGCTGGAAGGGGCTGTAATGGACTCCGGAGCGTCAGTGTGGACCACCTGCTGGTTCCTTTCTGACCACCACTGCTGCGCGAAGATGATTTGGCCATTTGAGGTAATTGAATCGAGGGAAATGTGCTGCCACGGTGCTGGCATTAGGCTGACCACTGCATTCAGACTGAAGATCCAACTGGGCCCACACAGTACAGGCTGAAAAGCAGCACTGAGATTCCATTGCTACATATTTATGGCTATTATCAACCATTAAGGATGCAGTTATGGACAACATGAGGGCGCCATGTGAGAGATTACGGGCGTTTCAGTCTAAAACTAACATAATATGTTATTTTTTGTGCTATGCAGTGTTTTGTAGCCTCAGCCTCATTTTTACCTGACAGCTAATTTAGTTTTCGTGTTGTGGATCACTACAATACCCAGAATGCATTTCACAAATACATCACACGGCCACTAGGAATCCCTGTGGTGTCAACCAGTCCTGACCATTAGCCTAGCCACTGAGCTAAAGGACTGATAAATAAAAATAAGCTGCACTTCTTCCCCCAATTATAAAAGAAAGCCATAAAAAACATGTTCTTCTCTTTTTTGTTGTTTTTATAATAAAAAATTATTTTTTTTAAATATATAATTTTTGGAAAAAAAACCCCCAATTTTTAATAAAAAAAATTCTTCTCTTTTTTGTTGTTTTTTGTAATTAAAAATATATAATATATTTTTTTTAAATGTAAAAATGATTAAAAAAAACAATTCTGCCAAATTTAGTCTCTAATTCCACCCTCCATCTAAAACCCCATTGATATCATGTGACATCAACACTGAGAGGATACAGATACAACAAAAAATGGTTTAAAATGAAGTAAAATAAAAAAATTTTTTATTTTTTACACAGAGTCGTCTAAACATTCTGCTCTTCCCAAATGCATCATTGCATATCGGCCTGAAAATATTGGTCAAATCTAAACATCTGACCGATGCTGATACAATTTTTTCACCGATACCAATATAATTCCTACATCATCGTGCAACCCTGGTTACGAACCAAGTCGCCTCATCCTTTTTAGATCTTTACCTCATAACCATTGGGATAAATCCACTATATGGCGATAAAAACATCTAGTGAAAGTGAGTGAAGCAGGAAAGATGTGTGAGCGTAAAGATCTGAGCCACTTTGACTTATTGTGATGTTCTAGAGGACAGAGCTTCTCCAGAGCGGCAGGTCTTGCGGAGTGTTCCAGGTGGGCAGTAGTCAGTACCTACCAAAAGTGATCCAAGGAAGAACAACTGGGGAACTGTCAGCAGGGTCATGGGCCCCCAAGGCTCATTGCTGCACGTCGGGAGTAAAGCCAGCGTCATCTGGGGGCATGAGGGGGACCTACTCATTAGCAGGCAGGCGGTCTTAATGTTATGGCTGATGGGTGTAAGCTTCCATTACTAGCTACATTAGCCTCGTAGCTCCAGCGCAACACTAAAGACGCACTTCACACAACAAGCATGTCCACCATTTGGGGGTGATGTGTAAAGTTGAGCTCTTCCATTTGCTAAAAGCTGCTCCAGATGATGCAAGAAAGTGCGACTGTTGCATAAGACGCCGCGAGGGAGCGGTAACTAAGGGGCCCTGAGTTCAAGCCGGGCTCGTCGCCGTCTCCAGAGCAAGCGGGCGAATCCACCTACAGCGTGAGCACCAGAACGTCAATGGACGTAACGGGGAATTAATCTGACTGCTGCCTTGTCTCCGAGCTTGAATGTCAGTGCGTTTTAATAGCACGGAATAAATGGCGGCGCAATTTGTGACTGACAACGAGTGGAGTCCACTAAGGCGGAACGGGCTTCCCAACTTTTCCTGACACATCGCGTTAGACGAGCTACGACGGCCTCTGGTAACAGCTTGTTTGGGCTCACTTCTGGTGGTTCAGTTTGGGAGCCAATTGTGGAGGCCACATCATTGCATGTAGGTTATTTTCTGACAACAAGAGCTAACTGGGCTGCAGACAGTGGCATGTCAGGCAAATGAGGTGGCTGGTAAAAATACACAGACGTGGGAAAAGTTTGGACGCAAGCCATGAAGAAATTCCACATTTAGACAAAAATGTGAACGGATAAGGACGACGGGAACCTCTTGTAGGTTGACGTGATGTAAGAACAGTGACAAGGCGTCTGGGACGTCCCACGACCCAAATGAAGACTAATGGTCGAAAGTATGTGAGGGTTTTACCTGCTGCATGAACACCTATCAGCCATAAGAGTTCAGATCCAACACACCTGGCTCTTCCTTCAGACCCCCCCCCATCACCACCCCCACCCACACCCGAGGGCCTTAATTACCTGGATCAGAGTTGCAGGTTGCAAGACACTTTAACTAGTTACCCTAAATCCAACGAAAAATTCTCGTAAGGTGCCCACCCTTCATGCTTGCCCAAAGTGCATGCCCCTACAATGGGCCGTGTATATGCAGCATGTTCCCTTTCTCTGTTTATTCCTTCCACCATGGTCGGAGACGCAGGGAAGCCGCTGTGTTTGGTTTTGTGGCCGATCGGCTTGGCTTCTCGACTCCTTTTCCCAATTCCTGCCCTTAGTCCCACCAGCATTGGCACTATAGCACTACACTACCCATAATGCCTTGCTCGTGAGGAAACCGCGATCACCCGTTTGAAATAAAAGGTAGCGCTGGAGGTGCTGAAAAATGGGCGGCGTTTGATCGGCGTTCACTTGACGCCACAAACGTCAGGAAAACGCTCAATTCAGACGTCCGTGTGGACAGGGCCAAAGACACCAAATCATGTGGAAATTTGTGAACATTGGTGCAATTCTCCTTTAAGAGTGTCCTGCTGTTGCCCAGCGTTACGCAGTTGCTCTATTCATTTTAGATTAAATATATCTGGTTGCCTCACTGCCTCCACAAGACAGCAAGCATTCCGGTGGTGTTTGGATTTGCCGAAGAGGGTCACGACCTTACGAGACGTCGCAGAGTGATGTGGGTCCAACGCGACCCCAGCGGCGCCTCGGCCTGCTGCCTTATAGAGGCATTATTGAGGAATATTCCTTTAATGGTAGAAGAACAGTCTGGGTGAAAGCAACTCGTCTAAAACCAAAGATAATCCAGAAGAACAGAGAAAAGCAAGACAGTGGGGAAGGATGTTTTTAGCCTGTAAGGCCCATAAACAAAGCAGCTATCAGCCTATGACTGTGTGGGCAAGTGATAACAAATGGACCCGTGGAAAGAGTGAAATCTCGGCTTGGAGTGAAATCTCACAGCAGTGAAGTTGACCCAACGAATTTAAATATTTTATTTGTTTGGTACATTGGTATTTGATCATTTATTTTATTTGGAATTAATAATAATTTTGGAATAATTTTTCAAGCTATATATATATATATAAAATTATTAAATTTATATTTCTATTAGTATTAAATATATTATTATTATTAAATTTATATTTTTATAAGTATTAAATATATTATTATTATTAAATTTATATTTTTATTAGTATTAAATATATTATTATTATTATTAAATTTATATATAAATAAAGTGAAATATTTATATATTATTCAGTGTTTACATCACAGTTGCTTTTCTGTGGGATTGGACCAGACAGGCTAGTCTTTCAGGCTAGGCCCTTGTCAAAGTGGCTGGGATCCTTATGCTCGTCCTGCTTCCAACACACCGACTTCAAGAACTGACTGTTCACTTGCTGCTTTAAATTCATGATAACATGGCCAGAGCGTCGTTTCGGTAGAATAGCTTGACTTAGAGCTGCAGTAAGTCCTAATAACACCGGGTTACGGCTTCTAACACCAAACACATTCAGTAAATGTTCCACACGTCCGGGCGAGATCCCTCAGGCCCCTGAATTGACAGCGCTTGCCGCGCGTGTGCCCGTCCACCGTTTGGGTGAATAATTGGGTAATGGATCCCCGGCTTTCCAAGCCTCAGCACTTCTGCCCACCCCACTGGCCTGCATTCATTAGACGTGGCCTCCGTAAATTTCCTCAGCCGAATCCCCTCTGCTAATGTTTGATTCATACCGCAAGCAAAGGTCAACTTATCCATTCTCAATAATTCAATATCTGGGCTGTGGGAAGTCTGGGACGCATTAGTTGCGGGCGGAGGTGGGTGGAGGAGGGAGCAGAGGCATCCAGTGAGGCTTAGCGTCATAAATAGTGTTTTCTGTCTTCGGAGAAAGTTTGAATGAAACGAACCCCCCCCCCCCCCTCCCCCCAACACGCTCCTCTGATGTGTACTGCATTGCAGTCTGGAGCCGGGGAAACTGCAGGGGAGCCACGAGAGCAGGAAGAGCAAGGAGGCGCAGGTCCAAACAGGAGGTGTAAGTCACCGGAACGCACAATGCACAAACGCGACGGCGACAGCACACAGCCATATCTCACAAGCCGCCTTGAACGCCGGCCAATTTTACGCCGCCGCCGCCGCCACACTCGGGCGCTCATCGGATTCACATTAAAGGACTATATTTTAAACGGCGTTTCTGCCAAACGGACACTGCATCGTGACTGATGTCGCCATAGCAGCAGCTGGGCCCTGTACTGAATTAGCATTAAGTGTTATTCCACATACACTGCAACACTCACAGCTCCGACTGTGCTGCACTGATCCCTTTCTCAGCATCACTTTCTACACCACAGCAGCTCTTCTGTGGGATCCAGACGGGCTAGCCCCTCCCCAAGTGCATCAGTGAGCCTCGGGTGCCCGTGACCCGGTCGTCCTTCCTTGGATCGCTGTTGGTAGGTACTAACTACTGCACACCTGGAACACTCCACCACACCTGCCGTTCTGGAGACTCTAGAACATCACAGTAAGGCCTGGCTCAGATCCTTAAGCTCGCACATTCTTATTGCTTCCAGCACATCAACTTCAAGGACTGGCCGTTCACTTGCTGCATAATATAGCTCACCATAGCATATTTCTATTCCATGTTTTTTTTGTATATTATTCTAATTCAATTTCTCACTACATAAACAACATTATGAAATATATATTTATAATTCATAATTCACTTTATATATATAAATCTTATGAAATATAAATTGCCATAAAAAAATTAATTATTTGCATTATAATATTTTAATACATTATTTAGGATAATATATATTATATAAAGTATACATATTTTATTATCAATTTTTATCATTTATTAATATTAATATTAAATATTAATCAAATTAATTATATTAGTACTGTTTTATAACATTAATATTTAATATTAATAATTAACATTAAATTGTTACAAAATAATAATAATTATTATTTTCTAGTATTAATACCATAAATAGCTAATTTATTAACCTAAATGTTGTACTATGTACCCCACACCTTCTACACCTGTATGTTGTTTTGTTGGGCACATTGTTCACCAGTGACAACAATCAGGCTGATGAATTTCGCATTGAACTGAACTACATTCATCTTTACATCAGGAGGTCACGGTGTCCCCCTCCTCCTTCCATATGGTGTAAAACACGGTGGGTTTCCACCCTGTGCTATAGGCCATGCTGTTGCCTCCATGGGGTTCCAGCAAGTCTTGCCAAGGCCCGGTGTCCTTGCTCTTATGTAGTAAATACCATTCGTCACCTTGTATTTTAATCAGAGTGCTCCAGATTGATAGCTGGACATGTCATGTTAACTGTGACCATCCGTCAAAGCCCCAGGCGTTTCCCCTCTGTCAGCAAGGGCCATGGAGACACTATGCCACCCTCTTGAGTTAGGAGGTCCAAACTCAAGCATTACGCCCTCCTGGACGCTCTCAGCGTGCACATAGATCAGCATGCTGGACCACACTGGCAGCTGAGCCACAGCGGCTGGACATAGAAATGAATTTCTATTGATTTCTGATCTGGTCAATGGGCATCAGCCTTAGCAGTGAATATCTGAGAAGCATTATACCAGCTAGCCTCACACATGGGAAGAGGCGCAATAACGTAACATACAACATAACATACATTTTTTTACATCGTTTGAATATTTCCTAATAGATAAACCAATAGAAATGGTCCAAAATTATACTGAAAATTCATTTTATCATATGCTTAAAAACGTGTGGACCACCCTCATAGTCACTGTGTTCACGTGTTTCAGCCACAGCCACCGCAAACAGTTGTAGAATAGCAAGCATGCAGTCTCCATTAACAGGCTAGAGCTGCCCCGGCCGACTGTAAGTGCGAGCTACAGCAGCTATGACGCAGTGGACCACATGAGTTCTAAACTGCCTATGGAAACCATATCAGCTATGCATCTGCAGCTTCATGAGCCAAGCACCTGCACGCAAGCCTAAAATCACAATATGCTGGTGTAAAGCATGCCACCTCTGGTCTCCAGGAAAGAAGAAACATGCCCACTGGTGTGGAGAGTCATGCTTCACTATCTGGCAGTCTGATTTACAAATCTGGGGTCGGCAGAAGTCAGGAGAATGCCACCTAACAGAACACGCAGTGTCAACAGTAAAGTTTGGAAGAGGAGGTATAATGGGCTGGATGCTACAGCATACATTATAGACAGTATTATACATATCAACAGTAGTTGCGTAGTGGCCATGTGTTTGGGGGGGTTGCAGTTTCGAGTCCCAGCCCAGGTACCACTGAGGTATCCTTGAGTAAGGTCCTGTACATGTAGCGAGTTCCATAACGACGTGGTTTGACAAATTCTTGTGCACAGGCCCCTGACCTCAACCCAATTGATCACCGTTGGGATGAATTGGGATGTCGATTGTGAGCCACCGTCAGTGACTGACCTCACAAATGCTTGAGAACTCATGACCCCTGTTTTAGCTTCATTACACCGGCTGCCTGTTTCATTTAGAATTCATTTTAAAATTATTTTATCCACTTTAGAAGCTCTTAATGGAGTATCACCTTCTCACGTCGCGGAGTGTCCAACTGAAAACACTCCAAATCGAGCCTTTAGATCAACAAACTGCATTTTACTAAAAGTTCCTAAAATGATAAATAAAAAGCTGCTTTATGCTTTTATGCACCTAAACACGTCACCAACTGATATTCAAAAAGCAGCATAAAAATTAAAAAAAATGTATTTAGCTGAGCTTTCTTTTAAATTATTTATTTATTTATTTATTTTCATTCTTTTAAAATGTATATTAGCTCTCTTTTAATCCAAGAAATGCTCTAGAATCGGGTTTAACACACCAAAAAAAATTATGTATACAAATAATACTTATATATAAAAAAAATCAACAAAAATAATTTATAATTAAATATTATTTCCTGTTTTTCCAATGAGTTTTTGTTATTTATATACTTTTTTCCCTAATTTATTTACTTATTTTTAAGTACTTATTTATTAAATACTTTTTTTTATTTTTTTATTATTATTATTTTATATTATTATTATTTAATATATTATAAAACACATTCAATACCATTTTTTTCTCTCAAAATTTCCCAAAGACACACTTCAAGGGCAGTGGTGGCCTAGTGGTTAGGACGCTGCCTTTGGGACCTGAAGGTTGCAGGTTTGAATCCCAGCCCGGGCGCTACTGCTGTACCCTTGAGCAAGGTACCGTCCCACTACACTGCTCCCCGGGCGCTGTTGGTAGCTGCCCACTTGTGCACGTGTGATGGGTTAAATGCAGAGGTCACATTTCGTTGTGGTGCTTTCACTTCAAAATTCATATAAATGCCCAACGATTTTAGAACAGGACGTCCTGCAAGTTTGTATTGTGATGGTCAAACGCTAATATTGTTTACATAGTGTGCATTAAATGTAAGAATCTCGTTTCCAGTCTCCTGTATACAAAGTTTTCTTCCAAGAGGGACAACCATGGCATGTTTGAGGTGAAAGTGGGTAAAAGAGTAAGAGAAGAGGGACAGCAGCTAGTAGGACACCCTCTGGGGGAGGGGTCGCACAGTAAGAAAGGAAGCCAGACAACATTGGAAGACAGAGTCGGGAGGGAAAAAATCAGCCAGATTAAGGGAGTCAACAAAAGGAAAGGAGGGAGGAAAAGAAGAAGAGTGTTTGGATGAAAAAGTTCCCTAATGTAATCAATGTCTGGGCGCTCCCTGCGCTTCCGCAACAGCTGAGGCCGAAGCAATTGCCATGTGCCAGAGAGAAGCAGCTACAGCTGGATGCCAAGAATCACTCTCTATCTCTCTCTCTCTCTCTCTCATGCTCGTTTCCCTTCCTCGCTCTTACTTCTTCTACAGCTCTCTCGCTCTCGCGCTGATTGCTGACAGCATCTGCTGCTTGCGCTCACGGAGCACGGCGTGCCTCAGGGCTCTCCGCTAGGCCCGTTCATTAAGAACAGCTCGTCCAGTGGTTTAATAAACCTACACACATCTTCTCGCCCCGAAAACACTGCAGCAGGGAGCGCGGCCAGCGCGGCAGAAAGTTAAACCCACTTGTCAAGAGGCGCTTGCTTGATGCGCCTGTCTGTGTCAGAAAGCATTACGCGATGTGAAGGTCACATCTTGGTTTCACGAACGGATCTACTTCCAAGCAAAAGGACTGGAAACTCTGAAACTAGTGTCTGCTTGTCGAATGAAGGAAATCCTATCTGAAGTTGTACAACAACAACAACAATAACAACAACAATAACAACAATAATAACAATAACAACAACAATGATAATAATAATAATAATGTTAATCAAAATTATTATACCAATAAATTAATTCATAAGTAAATAATAATAAAAATAATAATAATAATAATAATAATAATAATAATAATAATGATAATAATAATAATAATAATAATAATAATAATGATGATAATAATAATAATAATAATAATAATAATAATACGAATAAAAAATACAAATCACCCTAATCAAAATAATAATAATAAATAATTAATAATAATAATATAATAATTGTAATTATTTATTATTATTATTATTATTATACACCTGAATGCTCAAAGTGCTCTACAGTAAGTTCATATAGAATAAAACAAGTCGCACAAAAACAACAATAATAAAAGGTTTGAAAAGTTAAAGATTAAAAATAATGACAAATAAAAAATTAATAAATAAATACATGTATACAATCCAATGAAAACTAAAAGCTAGGACAAACAATCCACATCTCTTCAAGCTGAATAGGGAGGAAAGAAAGAAGAAGGAGCTTGACTAGTGTCTAATGGCAGGTTGGTTCATTGCCTTTGTTGCATAAATACAAAATGCTGCTTCTCCACAAGGGTGATGCCATGTGTTGCTTGCATTTTTGCATCTCTGGAACATCTCTGGCTTGCTCTCCCCAAGACGAGAGCCTTCCCGAGCCTGGTTTTGGACTGCGGTGCATTTCGACTGGAGATTTTACAGGAGTATGAGGACCTGTTTGAGAAACCAACCCTTACGGTATTAAAGCATGTACATTTAACTGATATTACCTTCACGTTCCTATCCCATAATTGTCCGGCCCAACATTTAAGCTTATTCCCGATTTTTCTTTCCACGTTCCAGTTAAGCAACAATGCTCATTAAAGTGTTATGGTACATGAGACACGAGGGGAATATTGTGTTTAAAGGCTTTTTGTTTGCTATAGCGTGCTCTTAGCTCAGAGGACACTAAGTGGAGACTGTAAAACGAGCTGTTTACAGATATCTCTTATTTAAAATGCTTATGTAAGTGCGACACAGGCCGCAATTCAATATGATGACCTCATCTAATTAGAGGAAAGAAGGAAAAATTCATTGCCTCGGAACAAAAAAAAAACCAAGCCTGGAGAGCAAGTGGAGGAATGTTTGGAAATGGTCGTTTAGGAAGCTTGCTTTCTGGCTGAAATGGAGCTGGTGATCGTGCAGGGTGCATGCTAATTGCCTTGTAGACTTTCAGGCCTAATTGCATGGTAGGCCTTGAGCACAGTCACAGACTTGACTGCAATGCTAGGGATGAAAATCCTTACAGCCGAGGTTTAGGTTGGTCTGGGAATCGGCCCATGTGTCATGTTAAGTTGGTCTGGGCATCGAGTCATGTCTGGTTGGGATACTGCCATGTGCTCCTGCCTCAGATCTTGTGTTTAAGCTCCGCCTTAGCCCTGCCCTTGTATTCTGTTCACCTGCACCTTCTTCCATGTCTCCACCCATGTCCAGGTGTTTTGTGTTCCAGGTTGAGTATATAGGCTCATGTGTTTGGTTTAGTCTCCTTCTGGTCTTTCCGTGTTACCACTGTGCTGTTCCAAAGCCCTGTTTGCGGCTTCCACAAAAGCTGGACAGTCCCAGAAAGTTCTAGAAGGATTCCACCGAAGTTCTAGAAACTTCTGGACCGTTCTCACAGTTCAAGAATAGTCTGGAAGTTCTACTTAGCATTTAAAGTGAATGGAGAATGTTCTTCAACACAGATACATTTCACAACGTCACTGTCCTGAGCACAGAAGCAACGTTTTTGTGGAACAACAGCCACTTTCTATTGATTTTAGGCATAAGGGATTGGGAAAACAGACTTTGTACCCAGGAACAAAATAAAATAGAGCATAGTGTTATGCGATGGCAGCAAGAAGAACATCAGCAACTCTGGTTTGCGTGCTCAGTTTTCAGTAAAACCTCCACTTTCTTTCATTCCAAAGCCATAAAACCAAAACACTGGGCTGAGGCCAGTCAACGAGGGATCCTGGGTGTTTGATCTGTGAGCATATGTGGTTTGTTCAAGGCGCTGGCCATGGAATCCATTTCCATAATGGCTGGAAAGCAGAGCACGGAGAGCCTGCCAGCCCTGGCCAAGCTGCAGCATCATGCTTGGGCTAACAGAGGGCCAGGGATTGGAGAACAGAATGGAGGAGGTTCCTCTCCATTGCCAATGGCACCAGCAGCATCTCAGGGGCTTGCTGGAGACATCCTGCTACCCACTGAGAACAGCTTGACTCATCACCAATCTCTCCGCCCGGCCGGGTGGAATGGCTAATGTTGTCCCACTAGTCCCTTAGCCGAGCCATGGCAAGTCCAACAGAATGGGGACGCTCCATATGGACGCTCCATCAAAGCTGATCCAGAGCAACAATCTCCAAAGCACGCTGGAGCTCTGCTGACTGAGCCTGTGATCAAACATTAATGACAAATATGATGCTTTTAGATGTAAACTGGCTAATTTATTCACTCTCGCTCTCTGGTGTAGTAGGGTTAACAAATGAACTGTCAGTACAATTACGCAAAACAAAGACCTGACACATCCACTGTAGAATGGAATTATTAGTACTCAGTATGAGCCCATACTCAAAGCCCAGGTATCGGATCAGTACTCAGTATCGGCTCAAACCCAAAGCCCAGGTATCGGATCAGTACTCAGTATCGGCCCAAACCCAAAGCCCAGGTATCGGATCAGTACTCA
>JBBPDA010000037.1:18013006-18026919 GCA_037974385.1 Arnoldichthys spilopterus | reverse complement strand
TGTGTGTGTGTGTGTGTGTGTGTGTGTGTGTGTGTGTGTGTGTGTGTGTGTGTGTGTGTGTGTGTGTGTGCGCTCTCACCTGTAATGAGTGACCGGTGGATTGGCCTTGGCGGAGCAGTGGAACTTCACCAGGTTTCCTTCCAGGATGGGCTGCGGCTCCACCGAGAGGTTCACCAGAGGCAAATCTGCATCGGACGCAGAAACATGGTCAGCTTTAAACACACACACACACACACACACACACACACACACAACCCTGAGAGGCTGCTCTCACTCGCCTGCTAATGAAAGATTCATCAGAAATGTTCTTTGGAGATAAAAGAACAAAACCAAACAAACAAACGGGAGAAGCAGGAAAGGCCTGGTAATTAATTTGCTCTGTAATGGGAGCTACACTGCATTAAGATTAATTGGACTTGTGGCTCGCCTGCTAATTGCCAAATTAGAATTTAAATAACTTTTTAAAATTGCCCGTGATTAAAGAGAGTGCATGTTGAAGTAACAAACACATTGATTACACAAATGAAACAAACAGCGTGTAAATTTACCTTAAGCAAGCCAGATATTTACCGCCAGTGCCTTTATTGAGCTGTTCTCAGTCTGTTTCGCGTGCGTCCGCGGCAGAACAGAGCCGACCATATGTCAATTATGCTGGAGTAGGAATATCCAGAAGGGGGTGGAAAACAGATGAACGCGGCGTAATGTCTCTATAAATCTCCCTCCGAACGCTCGCGAGGCCTAATAAACCTGTCACGCGGCGGAAAACCATGCGTACGCCACTCGTTTGGCTTCTGCTGCCGTTGTGTGCGAGGGGTACGGAGCGCACCTGCTAAAGCCGTTGACGCCCAGTCGACGCCGATCCATCAACGTACACAACGAGTCGGACTGGGTCATAAATCTGAAGCAAAGGGCCTTTGCTGAAACAGTGGAAGTTGCACCCACCACCGGCCAGGACCAGCACCGGGAGGGTGAGGGCTCTTCCTCATGAGGGAACTGCATCTGTTCAAGTTGCCGCTTTTCCGACTGTGCAGAAAACAACGACGTCCAACATTATACGGAGCAACGGCGATAGCGACGCCAACTGTGCTCTCATGGACTCACAGCTACAAGTGGTTGCAGCACCACCGGGCAATCGAAGTCGCCAACGTTCGGACAGTTGAGCCCCAAACAATCCTTTTTGGGAAACCAAGCCCAAGCGAAGGAAAACTGGTGTGGTGGTGTAATGGTTGGAGTTGCCCGTATGACCTGAAGGTTGCTGGTTCAAATCCCTGACTGGTACAAGTACCACTGATGTCCCCAACCAGAGGTCACATTTCCTTGTTTGGGGCAGTGCTGGTGTAATGGTTAGGGAGTTGCCCATATGACCTGAAGGTTGCTGGTTCAAATCCCAGACTGGTACAAGTACCAATGATAAGCAAGGTACTGTGCCCAACAAGAGGTCACATTTCCTCGTTTGGGGCAGTGCTGGTGTAATGGTTAAGGAGTTGCCGGTGACCTGAAGGTTGCTGGTTCAAATCCCAGACTGGTCAAAGTACCACTGATGAGCAAGGTACTGCCCCAAACCAGAGGTCACATTTCCTTGTTTGGAGCAGTGCTGTTGTAATGGTTAGGGAGTTGCTTGTGACCTGAAGTTTGCTGGTTCAAATCCCAGACTGGTTCAAGTTTCACTGAGGTTCCTGTGAGCATTGTGTGCTGTATTTTGGTGTGTTCACGATAAAAAAGAATCACTTCCTTACCCATAGTTTCTACAGAAACGCCCAACTCCCAAAGTGGGGGGACGCATAACATAAGCCCCGCCTCCTCTCCGATCACTTTAAGTGAGTGATTATTTGCATTTAGTCCATCAGTGCAGGAGCAATGGGCAGCAGTGCTTGGGGACAATATCTTGCTCACGGGAACCACAATGGTACTTGTACCAGTCTGGGATTTGAACCAGCGACCTTTTCATGATGCTCTCTGCATCTTACCCATCAGGGAGCCTACATGGCGAGCGCACACACCGGAGCAGGGGGCAGCCACAGTCACAGCCATGGGCTCAAGGGCTCTTTGGTCACGGCTGGTTCAGGGTATCGAACCAGCGACCTTTCGGCTTCTCTAACAATCAGGCCTCTTATTTTAGATCCGTGACCCTGTTTACCCCTGGCATTAGCACAGGTCTTGGGTGATCTGACCATAAGTGGATGGTGCAGTTGGTCAAAATGATTTTTGTTACTATATGTCGACTTTGACCCGCGAGCTAGGACTCCCCCAACCACAAAATGCCAAGCTGGGAGGGGAAAGGCCAGCACGTGCTTCCCCTGACTCACTCCCAGAGCCACCACATGCTTTTGAAATGTCACTAATGCAACATCACTGCACAGCTCAACAAGCTTGGAGGACACTAATGGCCAGTTGTGTTACGTCAGCTAGCATCATGCTGATGGATGGATGGATGGATGGGGGTGAGGTGGGGTGGGGTGGGGGTTGCCAACTGTCATGTTTCTGGCGTGAGACTCACTTTCAGCCTCAGTGTCACACCCTGACGCATGAAATCTCATGCCAACCACGCATACGCTCACTGATGGGTTTGTGTACTAGATAAAATGGGACCATTTCTTTAATGCAGTGCCTGCAGATCAAGGTCCTACTTGAACAGAACTGAAAGAAAAGCAGCATCTTCAATCATTTATCCAACAAAAACATCAACAGATCTAATGTTCTTATGTGGAGAAAGTAAGTACACCCTTGGCCTCAATTTTGCCAGTCTCTGAGATCGCCTCGCTGACATTTTTCACCACTCCACCACCCAAAATTCCTTCAGGTGTGTTCAAGATGTTAGAGGCGTTTATACCATGTACTGACCTTTTCAAATCCCACAGAACATTCAGTAAATGTAAAAATGACATCAGTGCTACCTAGGTTGGGACTTGAACTTGCAACCTTAAGTTCACAGGGGCAAGGTCTTAACCACTAGGCCTCCATTGGCCACAAATATAAGGGTGTACTTACTTTTTCCATGTGACTGATCTGTCCTTTTGCTTATTTGAATTATGAAAATGACAACAAACAATCGTGTGTTGGACTATAACCACCTTTACCTGTAGGCACTGTATCAAAGAGGAAGAAATGTTTTTCCCATGACTGTAGTAGACAAAATGTGCTTTGTTCTTCACTCAGACAATGGAACCATAGGTAGTTCAATAGTACAAGGTAGTACAAAGCCAGGATGAGGCTGAACAGAGCCAATGACAATGGTTTCCAAGAAAGAGAGATATGCTAAAAGTGATTAAGTTCTATATTTCCATACATTGCGATGGTTCCTACCAAAGCTACCAAAAGCTACCAGAAGCTACCAAAAGCTACCAGAAGTTTCCAGAAGCTACCAGAAGCTGCCAGAAGCTACCAGAAGCTACCAGAAGCTATCAAAAGCTACCAGAAGTTTCCAAAGGATTCAGTTTAATCACATGGTCCTCACTATCAACAGACGTGATGGCACCAAAACTATTAGAAACTACCAGAATCTTCCAAAAGCTATCAGACGCTACCACAAGTTACAACAAGCTTCCAGAAGCTACCAAAAGCTACCAGAACTACCAGAAGTTTCCAAAGGCTACAGTTTAATCACATGGTCATCACCTTCAACAGATGTTGAAGATGGTTAGAGAGTTGCCCCTATGACCTGAAGGTTGCTGGTTCAAATCCCAGACTGGTACAAGTACCACTGATGTCCCCAACCAGAGGTCACATTTCCTTGTTTGGGGCAGTGCTGGTGTAATGGTTAGGGAGTTGCCCACATGACCTGAAGGTTGCTGGTTCAAATCCCAGACTGGTGCAAGTACTACTGGTACAAGTACAAGGACTACCAGAAGCTCCCAGAAGCTACCAGAAGCTATCAAAAAGCTACCAGAACTACCAGAAGTTTCCAAAGGCTACAGTTTAATCACATGGTCATCACCTTCAACAGATGTGATGGCACCAAAACTATCAGAAACTACCAGAAGCTTCCTGAAGCTATCAGATGCTACCACGAGCTACCACAAGCTTCCTCAAACTACAAGACGCTTCCAGAAGCTATCAGATGCTACCACAAGCTACCAGATGCTTCCTCAAACTACAAGAAGCTTCCAGAAGCTGCCTCAAGCTACCACAAGCTTCCAGAAGCTATTAAAGGTTTCAGTTTAATCACATGGTCATCACTATCAACAGACATGATGGCACCAAAAAGATTCCCACTAACCAAACAGCATGTCAGACTGGTTTCAGCTGGTTCTGTAGTGTACACGTATAATAATCCCTGACTTACATGCCATTCCAGCACAGAGGGATTACAGGCCCTTGTGGCTGCTCTTTGCTTCTAATCTCTTTTTCCACTGAGGCCTCATCATCGGAGGGAGAACCTCTCTTCCACCTTTTCCTCCTGACTGTCATTTTACTCACTCTAACCCTTATTCCTTATTATTTGAGTACCCATTCGAGATCTGGGGGGGTGTCCTGTTCCCTCATGGCTGTAGGGGAAGTGGTTGGATGAGGGATGTTTTGGATCGGGACTCCACCAAACAGCCCCCAGCACCTCCTCACTGGGCTTCACCTAGAGTTGTGAGGGACACAGACGACCTTGAACGTCCGTTCTAGTGCCCAACTGCCATAATCCAGAGTCAGAAGTAGAGCCATACTTACACGTCTGAACGTATGGCCCCTGTTGTCCAGGCACCGATGGCACTAGAGCTTCTGCGAACGAGAGAAGCCCCCTGGCTTAAACTGAAAATGAGGTATTCGGCAGCAGGAATCCGGAGCTGCCTTTGAAGAATGCACTGATTGGAAAGAAATGAGTGAGCAAAGAAACAAATAGTTCGCTACATCTAAACACGCTCGCGGCGAGGGAACTTTTCAAATGACCTTCAACTGCAAGACACCTCTTTCAAACGAATGCGCCAATCCTGAGACTGAAACTCACTTTTCTCGCTCCAGCAGAAGCACTGGATGGAGTTGAGTCAAGGCCAGTTCGCCCACAAAGCAGAATAAAATATCCGTCATCTGAGAAAAATGGGGGAGCGTCATTGTTCCTGTTGTTTTCACTGTTTTCCAATTATGCGAGTCTGAAACGGGAGATTGCCGCCGAACTGACAGCCAGGTAATTTATAGCGCGAGTCAATATTTGTTTTGTTAGAGCCTGTGCACTCTTAATACAGATACTGCGTGTGAATTATGGAAAGCGAGACTGGTGCATGTAGGGGATGGAAATATGGTAAAGGAAAAAACTAACAGAAAGGGGCGCCCGAGTGGCGCAGGAGTCCAAGCGTTACCATCAGAAGGTCATTGGTTCCATCCCTGGTAGTTCTGCAGCCAGCCGTGGCCAAGAGTGCGCTCTTTCCAGGGAGGTCGAATGGCACTATCCTCTGCAAGATCTACCGCTAGCCAGCTAGTCGGTTAGATAGCATAGGAGAACTGGCGGTCGGCTTTCTCATGTTGCGTTAGTAGTTGTTTAAAAAGATGTGGGTGGAGCTTCACATGACTCAAAGGTAGCATGCCCTAGCCCTCACCCTCCCAGTGCTGGTAATATGGTGTGATTGGAGGATACCTAGCAAATGGGTGGGACCGGAGACGACTAAACTAAGGAGAAAAAGTCCGAAAAAAACATCATGGTCATGTAACGCATGGTCACAACACCGGAGACGGCCCGAAGTCTCTGAGATGGGTGGGCTTGGGATGAGGTGGGTTTTCTGTGGTGTCTGATTATAGCGTCGAGTTTCTGAGACACGAGCAAAACGACAGTAACGACTCAACTTCTGCGCTTCCACATACATAAGGCACCTCTCAAGGTTGAAATCCTTCCCAATAACACCATAACAAACATTCTGTCCACACACCACCCAACACATTGGTCCTGCATTAGAGGTCTACATGCACACCATGCATGGTCGCTAACTAGCGTGCTAACACATTAGCAGCATGCTAAAATGAAACCCACTGATTAAAATAAGTTGGGTAATGTCATGTTGTATGCAGCAAGCCACTCATAATCCTATGCAAAAGTTTGTGCACCCCTGACCAAATTGCATTTTTTGATTGAGAATAAGTTAATACACCCTCTACATTAATTATGGCATTTTTTTTTCCAAATAATTTGAATCTTATTTCTTTGCTGAAGTTTACATTTACATAACACAGACCACATTTAACCAACATTTAATTAATATTTTTTTCCACTATGATAAAGTAATATTTTTTAAATATAATAAATGTAAAAAAAGTTATAATTTTTTATATTAATGATATTTTTTTTACTTTTAGGACTTTGAAAATCAGACGATGTTTTAGGTCACATTCATATAAAAGAATGTCGAACACTGTACTGTATGTTACACAACAGCCATAACATTAACCCCGCCTGCCTAACATTGAGTATGTCCCTCATGCTGATGGTGAGGCCTTCTGACTAACACAGTAACACCGTGGTGATGTGCACTGGGAGTGACGGTAACAGAAAGCAATAACTATAACAACGTGTGCGGGAGGAAAAGAGGAGAACAGAGACCGTACCAGCTATAAAAGTGGCATCGATTTGTGCTCCCAAGACGTTTATATGCGTTGAAGATCACGTAATATCTTCTTTCAAAATAAAAATAATAGAATTTAGAAGAAATCTAATTCACTTTTACTTTGTTTACTTTGCTAGGGGCCCCAAAACACAAAACAGGCCATGTTATTATTATTTTATGACATCGCTGCAATATTAAAGCGAAAATTCTGCATGAAAACCTTCACACTTACACCCAAACCTGTAGTGACATGTTTTTAAAGGACTAGTTCAGAGGCAAATGTATCACATATTCCCTCTTATCCCACAGACGGAAACGTTCAAGCCATGTCCAGATGTTTCGTGGTTGGCTTCGAGCTGCTGTGAGGCTTATGATGCTAACACCGGAAGTCAATAGTCACCCAAATAGCTGACAGTCCCTAAAATTGTCTTGCTCAGATCACATCCAGCCAGTAGTCACAAAGCAGGCGTTAGGGGATTGTGTACTTAACTACAAGTATGTGCCAGTTTATGGAAGATCTGGATGTGATTTTAGTGGTTTGGGTGACTATTGACTTAGCTTTAGCACTTAGCCAAAAAAGCAAGGTTTGGCCTCCACACGCGTCTTGGCTGAAAAAATCTTCATTTTGTTTCTGTAGCGCGTTTTACAACTGACGTTGTCACAAAGCAGCTTTACAGAATCCGGGTCCGAGCCCCCAGTGAGCGAGCCAATGGGGATAGAGGCGAGGAAAAACTCGCTAAGCTGTAGGAAGAAGCCTCGGGAGGAACCAAGGCTCAGAAGGGGGGGGACCCACCACCCACCCTCCTCTATATAACAGTGTCAGTCTCAGAGGCCTCAGCAGCTCCTTGTGTACAGGAGCCGCGATGACTTTTCGATCCGTTCTTTGGCAGATAGGGCTGTTCATACGGCCTCAGCAGGGGCGAGTGGGTTAAAAGTCGTAAAAACTTCAACCAGAAGCAGGGTGTCAGGGTGGGTCAGGCTGGATCACTGGTTTCTCAGCAGAATCTGTGGCTGAACTATCGCATTAAGCTGTGAAGCATCTCACGAACCTCACGTTCAGCTGCCCCAGGCAGACCGGGTCAGACCCTTACCGCACACAGCGATGGGCTGACTGAGAAAACGATGCGCTACCCCTCATTCGTGAGGTAAAAAAATCTCTCTTGTACTGTATCCCTCGAATTTGCCCAGTCTGTTTGTTGGCACGGAGTCAGGAAGCGGCATTAGCGCACACGCAGACAAGACATCAGCTTAAAACGTGCTGAAACAACTTCATCTGCTGTAATAAGATTCCAAAACTCACAGCATTTAGCGCATCTCACATCAGAGGCCTTGAGGAATGTTAAACAAAGTAATTAACACTTGTATTATTCACGTAACATCAACTAAATAAAGAAAACCTGCATTAGCCGCTAGTTATTCCATCGGGGGCTAAAAATAAGCCCACCATCACGGATATGAGCGAATCCCCTAATGAGCTTGATCATTAACGCGCTTAACTGGAAGGATCCTTAAGTGACGTTCAACGTTGGCGATTCTGAGACGGTGGCGCTGTAATTGGGCCACGATTTCTGCTCAAACAAACTCCCTTTAAATTCAAAAAGCTCCCTCGTTATCTCCTTGCATCTCCAAATATATCTGTTCCAGAGATAACACCTTACCGAGCCTCAGCCACGCGACCGGCAGAGCTCGTTCCGTGTGTTATTCAGTGGGTTTTACGTCAACGGTGAAGAAGCTAAAGGCTAATCTCCTCGCTGCCACATGTACCCTCAGAAACCAACACCCTGTACGGGATCCAGAGTCTTGATCTAGACTTAACTCGGGGGTTCTCAAATCTGGACCTTGAATCCAGATTCCAGTCCTGGATTTTGTAATCACCGGTCGATGCGGCTCTAGGAGGCCAATCGTTTATATCAAGAGACCAGGTAAATACGGGCGATTACAAAATCCAGGGGTGGTGTAAGGGGAGCTGTGGCTCCCTCTAGAGGCCGTGAACGATCAGCATCCCCAGAATATTGGGCCCGGTCACGCCCCTCCCAGGTGGGGCTCATTTGGGGACATCAGGACAGGCCTTCAAATAGGAGAGAGACCCGCACTAAGTTGCGAGGTCTCGTCAGTTTAGCTGCGATTCTAAGCGTTTCTTCTGTGTTTTGGATTTTCTTGGATTTTGACGATTTTTGTATTTGGATTCTGATTCTTGCCTTTACCTTTGACATTCCTGTTTGCTGTGTCTTGGAGCTCTGCCTGCTTTACGACCACGTTTTTTGTCTAGTCTTTGTCACACCTGATTGCCGTGATTTGGACCCTCTTTGCTTGGACTTTGACTTCGATTCTGCTCTTTCTCTGAGAACCGTGTTTGTCGTGTTGCTGAAAACCTTTTTGGAAAACTTGGAAACTTTCATTAAAAACCTCAACCTTACCTGCACTTGTGTCCTCACTTCCTACGGGAATCCTCAGACCATTACAGGTGGAATCTGGACTCAAGGTCCAGATTTGAGAACGTCCCAAACGTCTCCGTCAAGTGTTGCTTGACGTTTTGAAATGTGTCAGCGGCAGCGCCCCCTATAGGCAGGCGACTCCCTAACCGTTACACCACCACTGGCTCCAAATTGCTAGGAAGAAATCATAAAATGATCATTAAAATGATATTTTTAAAATTCTTATTCTTTTATCGCAGACGAATCTTCCATTAAGGCCTATATTGGTGTCACGTGTGCTTGGACCCCAGTGATCGTCGCTTGCGATGTAACGTTGCTTAACTCCCACAGAAATCGAACGGGTACAGACCAATCAGCCATAACATTAACACCACTGACAGGTAAAGTGAATAACATCGACTCTCTATTCAATGCGATGGCACTTGTCGGGGGGTGTACAGTCAGTTCTTAAAGCGCTGGAAGCAGGAAAAATGGGCATCTGAGTCACTTTGACAAGGGCCTTATTGTGATGTTCTAGACGACTGAGCACCCAAGCCTCACTGATGCATGTGGGGGGTGTAAGCTAGCCTGTCTGCTCTGACCCCCCTTGTAATCAAAAGGTTGCAGGTTCGAGTCCCAATCCAGGCACCACTGAGGTCCCTTTGAGCAAGGTGCCATCCCGCTAAACTGCTGTTGGTAGCTGCCCACCGCTCCACGTGTGCACGTGTGATGGGTTAAATGCAAAGGTCCAAATTCATTGGGTTGCACATTGTGTAATTGAGTGTGTTCACAATGACAAACACGTCACTTATCTTCCCAGATCTTTGGTGTAAGTCGGTTTAACAAGCAGAGGATCTGGCAACATCACTGTTACTCAACACATGAACCGACGCAGAGTTTATATGGGATGATTAAGAGGAGGAGATGCACTTCATGACTTCATCATTTTTTTTATCATCATTAGCACACGCGCTGAGGAGGCAGTAATTAACCAGTTACTACCTACACAGTGGATCCACTTCACAGCATCGAGATAAGAAGCATCTATTTATACTGAATCACCGTTTACCGCCACCAATTACTATGTCAACAACACGCGTCTGAACACTGATAATCACCTCAACTCACGTCACTGATTGCTCTTTTCCACTGGGGCAGTGCCAGTGCCAGTGCCAGTGCCAGTCCTTGGTGTTCCTTGAGAACTGGCCCACATTAGGACAGGTATGCGAACCGAACGTGGCGTAGTGGGAGTTTGTCAGTGTTTAATGGGGAGAAACGTGGCCGAAGCGTCTGCTCTGTTTGGTTTCATGTTGCTTTTGGACCAACAAAAGTTGCTCTTTTCCACAAACCACTGCTGGGTTGAATTTTTGGCCTTTCTGCTGCTTTCGCTCATGTTTTTAGCAAAATGGTGGCGCAGATCCTGCAGTAGCCCCGCCCATAGCCACTCACGCCAGCGTTTCTAACTGTGGAACCAGCAGTTTTGTGGAGCCAAGCCGTTCTAGGCTTGGAACCAGCATCGGCACCAGTGTTCGCGTTGCATAGTTCACAGTAACACGTTATTGAGTGTAATTATAGTGCTTATGGCTAAATGAAGCTAACATTCATGGCTAATTCAGTAAATAAGGGATCTTAGTGAAAAGTGCTGCCCACCAGGGTCCGAGCTTCAGGGCTCTGCCACTTTGCTCTTTCCGGTTGTTGTTGTTTTGTTGTTACCTTAGAACCTGATCTGGGCAAGAGCCGAGCATTTGGACTTTGGCTGTATTAGTTCGAGTTTGAAGTTTTACTCGCAGGCCAAATTCCCAAACTCCCATCAGGTTTACTGGGCTGTGGAAATAACACTGGCAGGGCATGTGCGGTTGCTGCTGACCCGAAGCGCAAAGTCTCGCTCACTTGCTGGCCTTTGTCCTGGAATCGGTGCAAACACACCCTACAAAGATCAGCACCGCAGTTGGGTAGCACAGTTTCTCTTCCAGTTTCCTTACTTCTGGCAAAGTAGGCGTCTGCTCTTAACTCTCCGACATTTTGTTCATTTATTTACTTATTTGTTGGATTGTTTGTCTTTTTATTTATTTATTTATTTTTACCAGCTGCCGTTTACGACGTTTTATTGACTAATATTCTAACGTTTTTTTTTTCCTTCTACCGAAAAGTTTTTACAATGGAAACTCAAGGGCTGTGTCTCAATTCACTCACAAGTTCCATGGGAAGTGAATTAGTACATATTGAACTGAATTACATCCGGCACAAAGGCAGAGACAGCGCGCAATGACATAGTACCAATAAAATGTTCATACTGTCATGTTTAGGATGGGATATTCCACTCAGTTTTCACCCAGATAAAGCCATGTGTCAGTCACGCATAGCAACATTTCATGCCTCAACTGAAGCGTTCTTCAGGCGCTAGTAAAGTGGCAATTTCATCTAACGTGTAACGTTAGCCTCCCTTAGGCCAGTCTACCTTAATGCATGAGATTAATAAAGAAAGTCCAGTGCCTGTGACATGCATGCCATGCAGTGTAACAGAGTATAATATAGTGTAGTATGGGGTAATATAGTATAGTATGGGGTAATATAGTATAGTATGGAGTAATATAGTATAGTATGGAGTAATATAGTGTAGTATATTGTAATATAGTATAGTATGGAGTAATATAGTGTAGTATGGAGTAATATAGTATAGTATGGAGCAATATAGTGTAGTATAGTGTAATATAGTATTGTACGGAGTAATATAGTATAGTATGGAGTAATATAGTGTAGTATAGTGTACTATAGTATAGCATGGAGTAATATAGTATAGTATGGAGTAATATAGTGTAGTATGGAGTAATATAGTGTAGTATAGTGTAATATAGTATAGTATGAAGTAATATAGTGTATTATAGTGTAATATAGTATAGTACGGAGTAATATAGTATAGTATGGAGTAATATAGTGTAGTATAGTGTAATTTAGTGTAATATGGAGTAATATAGTATAGTATGGAGTAATATAGTATGGTATGGAGTAATATAGTATAGTATGGAGTAATATAGTGTAGTATGGAGTAATATAGTGTGGTATAGTGTACTATAGTATAGTATGGAGTAATATAGTATAGTATGGAGTAATATAGTGTGGTATAGTGTACTATAGTATAGTATAGTGTAATACAGTGTAGTATAGTGTAATATAGTATAGTATGGAATAATATAGTGTAGTATAGTGTAATATAGTGTACTATAGTATAGTATGGAGTGTTATAGTGTACTATAGTATAGTATGGAGTAATATAGTGTAATATAGTATAGTGTAGTATAGTGCACTATAATGTAATATGGTGTAATATAGTGTAGTATAGTTTACTGTAGTATAGTATGGAGTAACACAGTGTAGTATAGTGTAATGTGTCACGTGGATAATATTAACTGAATGGTCTGGAAATGGGCCTTCATCCCCTCCTGTCTGGCTGCGTGAACTACAGAAGAGTGAGACTTCACATCTGTCAGACGTCTGGTGTTTTAAATCACTTTATAAACCAATTACCCAAACATAGACAACTAAGCGAGGAGCAAAGCGTGGATTTGCTAATAGAGCGCTAGGTCTTGTGAATGCAGAAGCACTACTTATTTTATGAGGGGGCTCTGGGGGCTCCTGGAGAGAGCACTTGTCTCAGTCTGGGAGACGGAGCGTGTGCTGCCCAGAGCCCCACCGGACCCCCGCTCTGTATCTGCATTCGGCCATTAATTAGTCCCAATGAAGTGCATTGTTTAAATGCTCCTCTTATTTACAGTGCAATTACTTGGAGGAGCTGGGAGCCACACACCGCGCTCCTGAGTATTGATCCAGGCCGTGACCCCTGTGATGAGGCTGGGGAACTGTACGAATGAAAGGCCTCCTCCAAACAATGTGGGGCACAGGTCAATTTGGCTGGAAGCTCCAGCATAATGGAACCATCACAACCTGCAGGTCCCGCTGATCAACTTTCCACAGCTTCTGAAGCATGTGGCTAACATCAGCTGAATACAAGATGAGCTCAAATCTTCATAGTCACAGCCGCTCAGTATTGTTAGATAGTGTAGCTGTGATTTCTGGGTAGACTGCATTGTCATAGTTACAGTCGGGAGATACGTTTTTTTCACTTTTGGTCTATTATGTTATATTATGAGTGTAGTTGCATAATTAGCTACAGATTTCCATGTAGGGTGATCAGATCTGAAGGTTCCAGCTGCAGGACGACAGGCCATGATGTGCAATACCTGAGCAGGTATGTGGAGGTCCATACAGGAAGGAATTATGGTCTATAAGCAACAACAGCAGGCGCAAAAAAGCCCATGTTAGGTACACTTGTGAACTTAACTCACTGATTCCTGCTGCTTTAGCCATGCTACAGCAGAAACATTGTTATTGTTCTTATTTATGATAAAACTTGTATTATTTCTGTTGTTTCTGGAGTGTAGAATCAGCACTGGGCTACGCAACGACACTATTCCTTTACTGAATTCAGTGAAAATTTTTCAAAGACGCTTGCTGTTTGAGCATGAATAATCCTTGTAGCGGGGCTTGCGTTGACCTTTACAGGCGTTTCATACATATTTAAAATGATCATTAGTAAATTTCGAGTGAATATTAAAATTTTCACCCTGTGACCTTTGAAACAAAGAAAAACGTGGGACAAACCTCTGGTGAGGTTCGGATGTTTTCAACAATTTGTTAATGTCAATGTTGGTGTCAATGTCATCCCAACACACATCAGACTGTCCTTCACCCTCAAAAGACTAGAGTATTATGTAGTATGATGCAATATAGTGTAATATAGAATAATATGGTGTAATATAGTGTAATATAGTGTAATATAGTGTAGTATAGTGTAATATAGTGTAGTATAGTGTAATATAGTGTAATATAGTGTAGTATAGTGTAGGATAGTGTAATATAGTGTAGTATATTGTAGGATAGTGTAGTATAGTGTAATATAGTGTAGTATAGTGTAATATAGTGT
>JBBPDA010000037.1:17767500-17790743 GCA_037974385.1 Arnoldichthys spilopterus | reverse complement strand
GGGTTAAATGCAGAGGTCACATTTCGTTGTGGTACTTGAGTGTGTTCACAATGACAAATAGTCACTTTCACTTCACTAATTGTATATATAATTGTATATATTTTAAATAAAGAGAATATTAAAATAATAATGAATTGTAAATAGTTATGAGTGTGCATGGATTTACAGGCCTCCGGATTGGACATGGATTAAACCTAGTCTTGAACTAAAATTGCAGAGCCACTTTTTCCATCTCTGCAAATCCTGTCTATGCTTAGGCTAAACTGGAGCCTGTGCAACTGACTGTATATGTAGGTCGTCCTGTTTCTTTTCTTACTTTGCCCTCTGCTGGTCTTGAATGAGGCCTGCATTAACTGGACTGAGTCTTGGATGCAACACAGATGCTGCATGATTAGAGTGAATAGTTCATTGAAGCAGAGTTCAGTAAACATTTACTGTTATCAGATATGCATTATTTGGCAGTCATATGTATTGCAATTAACTGTATATTTATCTGCTATTAATAGGAATTTACTGAGAATAATGTTCATTAGTGAGGACAGTCTGATTCATTTATTGCCTGTAGAGTCACACTGAGTTCTAATCCACACACACAAGTCTGCTCCACCGTACTGAGGAGCTGGATGTGGTTCAAGTGGATTGAGAGGGTTTTTGGGGGATGTGTTTATGGGAATAATTTGGGTGACTCTTGACTTCTAGTGTTTGTTAGCAGCATGAGCTTTGGAGCTGTAATACCAAACAAGAAAGCAAAAGTTTATGAACAAACTTTGAGAATTTGGCTTGACGTGTGCTGCTGGTGTGTGGCATGAGGGCGTGAGGGTTGGTATTTGTGTGTGGAGGGCTGTGAGTGTCAATGTGTGCGTGTTTGGGTCCGGTACTGTGTGTGTGTGTGGGGGGGTGATATGTGTGTGTGTGTGCAGGTGTGGTGTGTGGGTCTGTGTGCAGGTTGGGTGTGTGTTATGTCTGCCTGGGCATGTGGTGTGTGTGCCTGTACGTGTCGGTCACTGTGTGTTTGTGTCATGTGGTGTATGTGTTTGAAAGGGCGTGTGTGCAGGTGTGTGGTTGGGTGTGTGTGTGTGTGTGTGTGTGCGGGTGCAAGTGGTTTGTGGGTATTAGTGTGTGTGGGGATCCTAGTGGGTGTTAATGCTACTGGGAGAGAAGAGGGAGCTTACACCGCAACTCAAGTGTTGTGTGGCCCTAAACGATTCTTCTTCTGAACATTTTGCCATTCATTTCAAAGGGAAAAATCGCTCGGAAAAACGCCCATAACTCGAAAACGGTTCGGAACATCGCTTAGCAAAACAATAGCCCGCATCGTCTCTATAGGCCTGAAATTTCCTCCAAGTTTCGTGTCTGTAGCTCAAAAACTGTAGGAGAAGATGCAAACCAGAAAAAGTGGTGAGAAAAATAATAATAATAGAGAAAACAGTAATTTGGCTCTTCAAGCCAAATTAACTAGAGAAACAAAATTTAGACTCAAGCAGGTCTTTGGTTGATCGACTACGCCTGGCATATGTGAAAAAAATGTGTGAATTCGATTCACATGCACAGATACAGACAGCCACACGGGGAAGCCCAGTCCTTCTCCAAACGCCGGTTTTAGCTGAGCGCCTGTAGGGGGCAGTGTGGCCCGGATGGGAGGCGCGGAGTAGAAGCGCAGGGGCCAAAGCGGGGTGGGATTTCTCTCTCCTTCCTTTCTCTCTCCGAGCTTCAGCATGGTGCGTACCGGAGTCCGCACTTTACACGCTAAATACACGTTTAAGGGCCCAAACACACGTCCTTGTCGCCAGAACTTGCTCCCTCGTGAAGCAAAGCGTTCCCGGGGAGCAGAAATTCGGACACACGTCGATTATTTTTGTATTTATTGTCGGTATTTTTGCTGCTAAATGTGTGGCTAGCGCATATGCTAACATCGTGTCTGAGGCCTGAGCGCAGGTCGGCCAGTTCGGTACAGGGCTTCTCAGTTAACGGCCTCTTTTAAGAATGTAAGAGAAAATGTGACATAATTTGTGCGTGAAGGGGCATGGTTGGACCCTATTCTTGATTATTGTTGGTTCGCTTCGGTAAAGAGCTGTTTTCTGAACTTGTAGGATGTATGAGCCGTACAGTCAGTGGTGGTTTACCAGTCAAGCGCAGGCTTAAGCTTCGTCTACACCTGGGAATGAGTCTCCGTGCTTGGTGAAATGATTATATGAACATTAGAGAGATGTGGGCAGTGCACTTAACGTTTTATGGGTTTCTGTTTAACCCATGTGTGAACTGATCCATCTGCCTGTTCTGGCATTTAAATGAATGACCTGTGTACCATGTAAATACGTAACTCAAATTTATGTTTTCTTTGTTGTTAATGGTGTGTATTTACTGTTTAAACTCTTTATACTGTATATTGTTTGGGTTATTGATTAGTGTTTCTGATTTATTATAGTTTTTTTTACCGGTTTACATTTAGTCATATTCTATTTCTTTTGTAATTTTTTTTTTGCTTAGATTTAGCTTCTTAATTCCTTTTTAACTTTATTTAACAAAAGGTCTCAGGAATGATCAGGGTACATTTCATTACATGTTGTACTTGAATCTTGAAGGAAACCATCTGCTGTATGTATGAAGTGGATGTTGAGCTGTTTTGCCTAAAAGTGATTCCCTTTTTGTTTAGAATTAGACTTTATGTGGATCTAGGAAACGGTTTACACACATTGTCATGTAATTTACTAAACCAATTAAATGATGAATATGTGCTTGTACCCCGACAGCCGCCCAAGGATAGCAAGCAGAAGAAGGATTCGGGCAAGTCCAAAAAGGACAAGGATCCCGTCAACAAGTCTGGAGGCAAGGCTAAGAAGAAGGTAATGTGTTCTTATGAATGTTTTGGCTTAAAGTTAGCTGATGTTACTGAACATAAAAAAAGATTAAGGCTTAGTTGAAACCCCTGATGCCCCCTATTCACATCACTTCTGTAGACAAGGATCCTGGAGGGCAGATGCCAAGCAGTTAAATTTGCTCTTCCTTCCACTCCCAGTTAGGAATTCACCTGTGTTGGGCAAATTCTCGAGTTGGGCACAATGTGTTGGGAGGGCTAAATAACAGATGTGGTCCACACCTGGTCCAGAAGCAGAGATGTTTAACTACATCAAATTTGTAACCAGATTTGTGGTTGAGCCGTTGGTCGGTTCTGACAGCGATGGTGGCTGCAGCCCTGTTATTAATTGCCAGAAATATTTAATAAGTTCTTACACAGTTCAACTCTGAAATCCTTTGTTTTTTCTTGTTCGGAGCAGAAGTGGTCCAAAGGAAAAGTGAGGGACAAGCTCAACAACCTGGTCCTCTTCGACAAGGCCACATATGACAAGCTATACAAGGAGGTCCCTAACTACAAGCTCATCACACCTGCCGTTGTGTCTGAGAGGCTGAAGATCAGAGGTTCCCTTGCCAGGGCAGCCCTTCTTGAACTGCTTGGCAAAGGTAGGTGATGGGCAAATGCCCAAAAGATGGAGTTCCTGTGGATGTCTCTGAGAAATCCAATCTGAAGTTCCTAGATGTTTTTT
This sequence comes from Arnoldichthys spilopterus, assembly GCA_037974385.1. NCBI lineage: Eukaryota > Metazoa > Chordata > Actinopteri > Characiformes > Lepidarchidae > Arnoldichthys > Arnoldichthys spilopterus. The sequence continues at coordinate 17,787,201 of JBBPDA010000037.1, read as the reverse complement.
TAAAGGACTGGTTCACTAAATTAGCTTTTCCTTTTTGCACTAAAACTGAGGTTAATGTAGCTGTAGCATAATGTGGTCATTATGGTTTGTACTGGTAACTTGACTGCAGAAGTACAAAGTAGCAAACTAATGGCAGACGTGCCTTGGCTCATCACTTAAGGAAGGTGAAGGTTGTATACATTTTGTGAACCTTTCCTCTAAGCACTGACTGTTGCATCTGCTTGGAGTTTACTGTCAATATGCAAAGCTGGTTTCAAGATAATGCTTTTTGCTCTTGTAGGGTTTATATCACTTCTCGTCTTTCTTAAAGGTATGATCAAGCTGGTGTCAAAGCACAGGGCTCAGGTGATCTACACACGTAACACCAAGGGCACTGATGAGGCTGCACCAGAGAAGGAGGCATAATGAGGTGATTATTTTTGCCACTGTCCTACAGATTTTTAAAAATGTATTTATTTTTAATCTGATTCTTTTCTTTTAACGAACCTTTTCTTTCTTCTTATTTCAGGTTCCTCTCTTTGATGTTATGCTCTTTTGTATAGTTAAATAAACAACAAAAAATAATACATGCGTTTGTGTTCAATCTCGTATTAATTTCAGGAAAACTTTGTTTTGGTTACTTGGGATGCTTGATATTGCCTGGTTATGGAAACTTTCCAACAGCTCATCTCAGCTGGGTATTTTCAAAACTTGCGGGTGGTTGTATGTGTCTGACTGAAAAATGGACAGAGTTGCTGTAAACAGACAAGCGATCAAAGAGAAAAGGGGCTGTATTGAACACTGCAGTACAAACATGTTTATTTCTTATAATTTTAAAGGTATTTATTGCAGATTCACACCAATTCATCTTCGCGTTACAGGCATTAGAGACCTGTTGGGTGTGACATGAGCAGTAGTTTGCTACATAGATTTTCAGTCCACATCCAACACTAGAGCTTAGCCTTCAGTAGTAGGGGTCCTCTGTAGCATCCCTAAAGAGCCAAGACGGAGTTAATAGAATGTTTATACCATCATGGGAAAGTGAAATATTTATTGCATGCAGGTGAAGTCATGCACGTTGCCATTGACCGGTTTTAAGTCCGTGTCTGCTATAGTCTTTTTCATAAAGTACGCAGGAACATGAATAAATAGTTGGCTGGTTTTCCCAATGGTAATCAGATCTTGAGGCAGTGTGATCTTAAACCAAGTACGTCTAAAAGCCTGATTGAGTCTTCCACTGTTAAAAATGTGAAAGGTAAAACCAGGTGAAGTGTCCATCCCCACATCTGTAGCACTGGTACACTTGACATTATATTTAAAATCTTCTTTGCATTAATGTGAATCTATACAAACTTTTTTTTTTTACCAATTCCTCTATAAAAGGTCCTGGATAATTCTGGTACATGAACACATTCAACCTTGTAAATTATCTGCAATATTCCACACAGTACATGAATTAATTGATTAATTTGTTTTTGCAATAAGGAGGGTGACAGTCATGCAGATGCTAGTTAACATTTTGTATGACATACTAGTTTCCCTGCTGCTTATTTCTTTACCTGTGTCAAAGATACGCTGTAAAGCATTTTCCCCCACTACTTTGAACAGGTACACATTCAGGCTTTCTTAGATTCTTTCTTGGGTTTATCGTGATGCATCAGATCCAAGGCTACATAGAAAACCTGAAGTGAATAAAACCTCCTTAATACCAAGAACATGAATTTAATTTCTGATGACAGAATTTCAACATTAAAAAACAAAGAAGCTGATCACTTTACATTGTCATTTCTGGCTGCAGATATAAACCAATCAGCCATAACATTAACACTACTTGTCTTAATACTGAAACAGCTCTGACTGGTGCACTGTGTTTTCTGAACCCTTTCTATCAGTCAGCATCACTTTTTACACCATAGTAGCTCTTCTGTGGGATCTGACCACACAGGCTAGCCTTCACTCCCTACATGCATCAGTGAGCCTTGGGAGCCCATGGCCCTGTCATTAGTTGTCCTTGCTTGAATCACTTGGTAGGTACTAACTCCTGCACACCTGGAACACTCCACAAGACCTGCCGTTTTGAAAATGCACTGACTGATGTCGTCCTGCCATTACAATAAGATCTTTGTCAAAGTGGTTCAGATCCTTAGGCTCGCTCAATTTTCCTGCTTCAAGAACTGACTGTTCACTTGCTACCTAGTGTATACCCACCCCCACCCCTGACAGATGCCACTGTAATGAAATAACAAGTCAATAATATTCACTTCACCTGACAGTATGTGACCCAGACTGATGATTCTCCAACAGCTAAAAGATGTCTGCACTGCCTAGCGTGACATTGAGAAATGGGGGAGAGGGAGGGCCATCCAACCTGCCCAGAGAGAGGAAACCAATTGTACTCTCTTGGAGGCCTGGCCACAGATGGTTGTGGCACCACGTTTGGAAACGCTTAGAAAGCTCAGCACTTTTTGACCCCCTCCCCCTTGTTCGTTCAGTGCAGTGACTTTTGTTCGCCTCGAAAACCGTGCACCAGCAAATAGGGGGGGAAATAATAATAATGAGAAGAAACGCTCCTCTAGCTAAGAGACGCTCACTGAAACTGTTAGATTTGGAAATGCATTCCGGCACGGAAAAAAATATTGACTTTTATTGACTCATATTGACATTTCACGCAGTTCTCATTATTTGCTAAAAATTGATACAATAAAAAATTATTTAACAAATTTATTTACCTTTATTTTACCAAGAAGTCTCACTGAGAAAAATCTCTGTTACAAGAGAGACTTGGCCAAAACAGCAGCCATACAAACTCCATGTTATATTTTATTTTGTCTTATTGCTGTGTAGTGTTGACCAGATGAGCACGAGTTCATCTTCTGAGTCTTGGTTTCTCCCAAGGCTTCTTCCTACAGCTTAGAGAGGTTTTCCTTGCCTCTGTTGCTTTTGGGCCTGGATTCTGTAAAGTTTCTGTAAATGTCAGTTGTAAAAAAGCGCTATAGAAACATACAAATTGAATTGTTGTTCATTAGGAATGCACGATCAGAACCGGCCGGCATTGGATTGGGCAGGTTTTTGCTCAGACCACACAATAGCCAATTTATTGTAAATTGTGTAATTTATAAAGGTAAATAATGTGAGGCAGGTAACAGCACTACACCTAGGCCCAAATACTCTTACTATCCAACAGAGTGGGACGGTGGTGGCTTAATGGTTCGGACCTTGTCCTTGTAAACAGATGGTTGCAGGTCCAAGTCCCGGCCTGGGTACCAGTAAGGGACCTTTGAGTAAGGTACTGTTCTTTACATATTGTATATTTTATACAATTCCATTTTCAGGCTGAAACATTTTGTAAAATGCAATAAAAAAAAGCTAAAAATCAGCAATTTGTAAAATTCTTTCAAAACATTGGACAAAAATTATTTGCTCTTCTTACATTCAAATAAAGATCCAGAAATACTATGATTTGTATTCTATATTGACACTACACTGTATGTTTTTCCTCTGCTTTGTTTTCTTTGTAAAAAGTGCTAAATAATAAATCTCACAGTCATGCACGAATCTCCATTTTAGCAGATCTACCACTTTGTACAATGTCAACACTGCACCAGTTGCTAACACCAGGGGGGGCCTGCGTGCAAACTTTCTCCACCAGAAACCACATTTCCCAGAGGGCTTTGCGCTGAGCAACCTGGAATCCAGCGAATCTGCGCTCCAATATTCCAAACAACTCATATAGACAAAAAATGACGTTAAAAACAGCTCAGTTGTTTTTGAGAGTATAAAAAATAAATAGTCCTCTTGCTGTTTGCTGGGTTACTCTAAAATGCCAATTTACCGCATTTTCTGCAGATGGTCCAGTCACTGCTGGGCGGTGGAAGCTGCTTATTTAACGAGTAGCGAGTAGCAAAACCCGTCTACATAATATTGGGTATTTTAAGAAGCGTATTGGAGTAAATGCGTGTTAACAGTCTCGGAATCCTTTAATTATCTGCCATATCTGTGGGGAAACGACACGTATGTTCAGCAGTGACGTTTCAGGCGGGTAGAGCTGTGTGCTAGCAAACGTTCGCTACGTAGCTAGGGTTACTAGATATTTAGGAAGAGACAATGAAGGAAATGTATTATTGATGATAAAAACATTATGTTTTTTAATATCACTTTTGTGTTTTCTCTTGCTACTATATTCCAAAAATGACTAAATACCAGTCTGGCAACCCGGCTCGCAGTTAATCCAGGAACCGGATGTGATCAGGAGTTTGCTTTTAACAAAATAAAAGTCCGCAGCAAGAATTGGGCACATTTTATACCCAAACACAAATCACGAAACTATGTATATTACCAATCTTGTTGGATTTTGGTATGTCGTTAAAACGAAAGTAAACTGTGACCTCTTAGCTGTGTTAATTTCTTTAGCTGGTGTAATGGAGTGTTGAGGTTTAACTTGACCTTTTGGTGCTCCATGTGGACCACCTGCAGTCGTGTTTTCCAGCTCTAAAAGCTAGATTACCCTCCAGAAGTGCTGGATCATTAGCTAATGATGTGTAGGAATGCAGCAAACATAGGGCTGGAGATGGGAAACGCTGGAGTAGACAAGATTCTCCTGGACAGTAGACTGAAATTATAGTATAAAACCACGGATTGGAGTTGTGATTGACAGGTGCCAGGCCGCTAAGCACAGTTTGATGCACATTTTAGGGCTTTTCCTGCTCCCAACACATCTGATCCAGCTAATCGGTTCATTACCAGCCCCTCCCTAAGCTAAAGTGGGCTGGTTAAGCAGGGAATACACAGGAGAGTGGGCCTCCAGGACCAGGTTTGGGAAACACTGAGATTAGGAACTGGGCTCAGCCTGGCTGGTAGGACAGATGTCCTGGGTCAGGATTCAGCAACACCTCTGGAAGTCTTCTTGATATTAATTTGGTTGACAAATATATATGTGCCTCATTCAATGGAAAGCAGTTTGCACAGGTACACTAGAGTCACAGTGCATAGGCTGTATGTAAGGGACCTCCAGACATGGTATTAATGTGTCTGTACTGTCCCATTCTTAACCCTTATATGCACATGTGGGTTCAAAAATGACCCCACAGGTTGTTATTCTTCAAAATCTTTAAAACAAAGAGTTGTAATATTTTCATATTCCAAGTGTTCCTCATAAAACATGTTTGTGACATGAAGCCATTTGCATTTTTATTTGTTTTTTCATTAATTTTAAGAAATTGCAGTTTTTGTATCACTACCTCACTCTTCCACAAGTGGTGTCAAAAATGACCCCAAGCAGTTCCTATCGTATCTTCTATGAACCTTTAATTCTTAACAAGTCTGACTGTCCCACTTACACATCTGATGTCATCTCTCACATCTGACTCAACTTTCTTTTATTGACATAGTGGTATTGTACAATCGGTTTTGCAGAGGACTCATGAGCTCATGTTTGGTTACATTTTTCCAATCTTTTCCTCTGTCTGTGGCCCTCCAGACATGAACAGCTTCCATGCATCTATTGGGGAGACAGTACTAAACCCAGGTGCTGGCCCTGGCCGACAATTCAGAATATTGTGGCTTGGTGTTTTAGGTGGGTGAGTGGCAATAGTTTACATTTATTCTGATAATGCTGATGCTTTTATCCAAAGCGACTTCCAAGATGTGGAGCAGTGTAGTGGGACAGTACCTTGGGTACCTCAGTAGTGCCTGAAGGTCCCAGGGGCAATGTCCTAACCACTAGGCCACCACTACCTATCCTGTCCTCTACATCTGAGATGTCAGATTCTGAGTCAATGTCTACGATGGGCTCTTCATCCCATCTGTCCTGGCCTCCTAGCAGCCATGTTTCATTAGATTAGAAAAGACAATGTTTGAAATGCACAGAAAACTATAAATCATATAAAAAACTACCTAATATAGCATTAGCCTACTTTTGAGTTAGCTAGGTCAAGTACAAAGTGTGCATGTGTGTATTAGATAACAATGCTACTAGCTACTGTTAGCTAACACAAGGTAGGTGTTGTAATACAAAAACTGCAATTTCTTAAAATTAGTGAAAAAATATATAAAAATGCAAATGGTGTCATGTCACAAACATGTTTTATGAGGAATACCTGGAATATGAAAATATTACAACTTTTCGTTTTAAAGGTTTTAAACAATAATAACCCAGTTTATTGCAAAAATGCATTGATTTTAATTGGGGTTATTTTTGACCCCACTCGTGAAAGAGTGTAAGTATTGGTAGGTTGTGCATCCAAGGGTTAACAGGAGGTTTGACCTTAACAGACAGATTCTATAGGCCACTTTTCTAAAGCTATGTTGATTTTTTCCCCTGACATTTAAATGTTTTAACTCTCTAAAGAACTCTTATTTATTTAAACACAGTCTTACCTCGAAAAAATACTTTTGAACATAATAAGCTAATGGAAACTGCACTGCCATCACTGCCACTTCTACCAAGTCTACCAAATGTTGCGGTCAAATTTTGACGAAATCTGCAGGAACAGATTTCTAAAGAGATAGATTTGTTGTCATAAGCACTTAAAACCATATTAAAGGGTTTGACTAATGATGCAATGATGTGGGATTTGTAGAACGATCGTATCCCATATGTACATATCTACTGTTGCCAATAACGATGGTCTTACCAAAAAAATTGTGACATCTACCTGCATTAGAAAAATATGAGTTGCATATTGCATATTTATTTCTTGAAGTTTAAAAATGAGGCAAAATGGGAAAAAAAAGCATTTTAGTACTGAATTCTAATCTAATCTAAATCACCTAAACATCCTGCTTCTCCGGAGTGCAATAAATACATCATCAGTTATTGGTTTGAAATATCTGTCAAATCTAAACATTTGTCCAATGCTGATTCTAATGCTATTTTTTCAAGGAAATTTCTGGTGATACAGATATGATTGCAATATCATCATGCATCTCTAACTGTGATGCTTGTAACAAAATTACAAAATTTCCTCAACCTCGTTTCATGAATGTGAGCCTTCACTATGAAATTGTGCGTAACACTATTAGGGCCACATAATGTATTGCCCACTGGATTTGACCTCTTTAACTATACACCCAACTGAGAAGTTATGAAAATAATGAACTACCAAGTAACTAAGTTTGCACATCGTTCACTTATTATTAATTAGTTACTTAGTTATTTATTAGTTAATTACTTATTAATTGATTCGTTGTGAATATTTTTTTTGCAGTGTAGCTAAAGAAGATGAAAGCCTTGATCCACAAAACATGAAATTCCAACATTTTTTTCCAAATTTTTGCATAATTCAGTGGCTGAGATGTAGACGTTCAGACTGAGTTTGGTGTACAATTGTCCAATTTGGTGGTGGTGAATGGAACCAGGTGTCCAGTGCTCCTGCAGTGTCTGCAATATGATGATAGAATGTGATAAATGTGAATGAAATAATTCTTTTTGGGGACTACGTTGCCTAACAATACCTTGCACTTACCCCTCCACCATGAATGGACTTTAAATATATGCTTTAGGCAAAAACCAGCTTTACAGATGTGTTGTGAACAGAGTCTCAGGCATTAGGCAGCGTATTTCTGAACATTCATGTAATAACTTCTTGGGAGGGAGTTTTTAATAGGGCATTAAGTGCTTTAGACGTCAGGTTCCATTCACCATTTAGTTCCATTGTGGTTTCTTTCCGCAAACCACATTTCACTGAATTTGTTCACGTTTATCGAATAAATTAGGCCAAAAATCGGTGGAATTGCCCTTTGAATATTCACAAGTCCATATGTAATAAACTATCCATTGGAGCTTCAACACAGGCGATTTGTGCTCATTTATATATGCTAGTGTATGTTAGGTTGAGCTAGTATAAGGCCTAGCTATAGCTAACCATCTTGGGAATTGGACTAGATTAAAAAAAAATCTGTTTCCAGCTAAAGTTTTCCAGCTAGTGATTGTATCGAGCTGTTATCCACTGCTGCAGTCACGTCCTGCTCAGAAAGGCCCACATGACTGCTCTGTTCTGCCACATACTGCATTCTCAGAGATAAAGACATTAAGATAACGCACTTAGGAAAGGTTGTATCTGATAGTGATGGAGGAAAAGAGCTTGTTTTGGAAAAGCTGCAAAAAGACATTCACACAATAAACATCACCTCACCGCTGTCCTTTAATCACACATTCCTCAAATGGTGATTTTTGCTGCCAGCACTTAAACCAATATGATCACATGGTATCGGCAAACTGTAATATCATGCTAGGACAGTCTTGTTACACTTAGTTGAGTGTGTGTACCAAATATGGCAAAAAAAAAAGGTTTTAAGTCATTTCTTTGAGCAGCGAGTGTCTGTACAGCAAAAACACAAGTGAACATTAGAATGATTACGATAAGAAAGCGATGAAAACAACGATGGCAAGCTTAACAGCTGTTAATGTTGTGTTAGCTGGTTAGAAACCTCCAGCCACTGCAAGGATATGTGAAGCTCCATCAGCAGCACCTGATTGAGCCCAAAGCAGCTATTTGAGGGGAACTATAGGTAATACTGAGCTGCAGATGATAGCTCTCTGATTGGTTGTCACCCACTCACACGTAAACATCACTGTTTACTGTATTTCTATTTATTCTAATTTTTAAAAAAAAGGCTTAAACCATTTCAGGGGGTTGTACATGTATATAAATTGTGTATTTTTAAATGTATTTCCCATTGTAATATTCATGCCTGGCTTAACCCCCTAAATGCCCAGGACATAGGGTCCAATTCCTCGTCTCTGACTTGGCCTATTTGCAGGTAGCTACTCAAAAAACAAGCCTTCGGATTTTAAGGGGTTAATTCTGTTCCTCAAGCCTTAAATTCTACCAATTTCCAAGAAGTGATTGTTTGAAGTCGGCTAGTGCACAGATGGCTCACAAAATCACCTTAAAAAGTTGTAAATCAAAGTGCAACCCCATCCGTTGGGTCAAAGGAAAGGCCACAGCCGGAACGGCTCGGCTTTTAAGGACTCGGTAACTAATTGCCACCTCCCTGCCAAAGTGGGAAAACATCAGAAGGTAGAAACGAGTGTCACAACCAATTTTTATTGGCTCGATTTAACCAAACAATACACAGATACATCTATAAACAATGGTCGAAAAGAAACTGTACATGTGTACTTGCACAAGAATATTGCTACTGCTGGTATGAGTGCTGTACAGTTCAAGAGATTTAACACTTGATCGTCCGGTTGCCCTGAAAAGGGACAGAGGTTTAGCGCCTCAACGTTGTTTTTTTCGTTGTTGTTGTTGTCGAAAATAAAGTAACCGTTAGCTTCGCGAAGGACAGTGATATTCCATTTTCAACACCCGGACAATGTACCATCACACACTGCATATAAAGTCAAAAAATCCTTTTTTTTTCACAGCTGCTATACAAATCTATTGTGGCGCTATCACAGAAGAGACTGGAACAAAAAAACAAACAAACAAATAAAAAAAATGGAAATAAAACAGAAAAAAAAGATTAAATCAAATTGAAAAATCAATACACGCAATGCACAGGCCTGACATGGAAAACTCCAGTACTAGAGAATAGGTTTATTAAGCAGAATGGTTAAAGAAAACTGCATCGGTACAAGAGTTAACATATGGAGCACGGCTTACAAACGTTCTACAGGTCATCTGTCTCATTATAAACAATAAAACGATTCACAGCCCCCTCCCCAACACACACACATACATTACAGGTTACAGAAAAAAAAGAAGAAAAATCCCTCATAGAGCCAATGGAATGTTAGTCATTCGGGCAAGCTCAAGACGTTGTCTAACCATCCGTGAGAACGACACACACACACGTGTATGCGTGATGGTACAACCTGCCCCCTCTCCCTCCCACTTTGAACAGAGAAAAGAAAAGGAAAGGGGAAAACAAAACAAAAACAAAGCAAATAAAACCCAAAAAAACGACATTTTCAATGACGATAACTGTTCTGGAGATGTAAAAAGGTGGGATGTGATGAAATCCCTCTCAAAATGCGTCTTTTCTTTCATAAAAAATGTGTCTCTACAATCAAACTACTAAAAAACCTGCCTTTAGAAAATAGTAGATAAAAATATTCCCCTGAATTGTACAAGAAAAGAGGTACAGGGAGCACTGGTGAGAGATGGCGGCAGAGTGCTGTTATTCTGCCGCGTCGTCCTTCTCCTCCGACTCTTCTGATGCTGGTGCCTGAAAGACAGCGAAGGGAAGACGATGTTCAGACCCGTTCAGTTGCACTTCTATGCGTCCGGATCTCGCGGCGCATCAGAAAATATGGCTCCTACCTCATCCTCGGGCTTTGCCTCGCCGTTTTCGGCAGGGACTTCCTCTTTCTTCTCCTCCTCCTTGGGTTTCTCAGCCTCCTTAGCTTTCTTAGGTTTGGCCGGGGCTTTCTGCAAAAGCATGATGATAATAACATGTTAATAACAATTTTATTCATCTCAGCAGTTTCATATGTTAAAAATGACACGACTGATGTAAACAATGAATATAAACAAGTTATTAACTAATCAATAAGTGATTTTACTGTATTTTCTACTGAACTCAATGCTTCTCATATTTAAATACATTGTTTTCAGTAGAACAGGTGTATATATATTATATATATATATGATAAAATGACAATATATTGATAAAATATGACTGATGTTATGATAATAAATGAAAAAAAACCTGGACACTGTTTCATAATTTTATCAATCAATCAATAACCGTTTATAGATTATAAACAGACTGATAGGCTCTTCACCTTCACTTTTGGCTTGGGCTCTGCCTTTGGAGGTGCAGGTTTCTGAAAAAAATCAGAGTTGCAAAATAAATTAGGGAATACAATTAGCACAACAAATTCTAATTCTCGTAAGTCACGTCTCAGGTTAACGCAGGCCCACTTACGTTCACCAGTCTTGCCGATCTCCTTTTTGGCTGGAAAAAAGAAAAAAAACCCCACAAAAATAAATTTTTACATGCAATAAATAAATGAGACATTTAGTTTTAAACAACACCACTTTCTGAAGCAGGCAGCCATTGTTATGCAATAAAAAAAAACTTACCTCACTGGCTTCAGTGTCATTGTTCGCCTGTAAAATACAAAATAAAAGTCATGCTGATTAGTCGGAATAACAAAAAACTTGCCAGAGAGTAGAATTTAAAAAAAATAAAAATCTGGAGTCGCCCATCTGGTGCCTAGTGATGTAAAAAAATCTCACCCTCACCCCGCCCTCCCTCACATCCACAATCCATCCGAAAACGTAATGGTGCCTGCCATGGCCTGTATTGCGCGCGTCCCGCGCAGAGGAGGGCACAGCGCGCCCCGCCCCCCTCCGAACACACGCACGCACACAATCATCAGATATAAGCGAAGATCTGCACGCGCCCTGAAAATCTGCCCTGCGACACGGAGGACTTCTTTTTTTTCATGCGCTCGTTTCCAGCGCCGAGCGGGGCGAGAGGGAACAGAACCTGCTGGAACAGTGCGAGGGGGAGGGGGAGGACAGCGGCGGCGCTGCGATGGGTCACAACATCGCCATTGCGCGGCCTCGCGTTCGCACGAGCCGCCTACACGGCGTCGCACACGCACAAGCTCGCGCGCACTCGTTTCATGCATTTGCGCCCAACAGGAATAATAACGTTAATAATAATAAAGGCAAATGCTCGGAATGTTTTAGGCGCATTGCCCGATCGCAGCCCAAACCGAGGGGTCATTTTTCATGCAACTGCGCGTGTGAAAAGCTTTGAAAATACATATTTGTAAAAATAAATAAATAAAAATAAAAATTGCACGCGCATAAACAAGCCAAAACGCACGCGCTTCCGAATTTTACAGAGGCATTTTTTGGAGGCGAAAACCGAAAAGAAAAAAAACGCAGATCGCCTGGTTCCACCCCCTTTGTCTGGAGCCGCGCGTTAAAGCTCGTGCGCTTAGATTTTGGTCTCGGGTTTTTTTTATTACCTTTTTTTATTTTAATGTTAGTGCGCGACTTAGAAGCGAAAAGGCGCGCGCGACACGGCGGGAAAAAAAAAATCTGTGCAGCCTGAGAAAAAAAGCGGCGCCGCTTCTCGGAATCACAACACTGCACGGGCTCGACGGTCGAAACCCTCCAGAAAAAAAGAATTTGTTTTACACACGTGCGCCAATGCAAAAAGTGCACGGACGTGTTCGGCGCGCGCGCACTCGTTTATTCCCCGTTTTTCCTGCAACATGCATCAACAACGAACGAAGAGCGCGACTTACTTTGCTCCTCTTGGGCATGGCTGCGGCTGCTGCTGCTGCGCGTGTTCCGCTGTTTGTTTTGTTCGAACAAAACGAAACGAAGCAGCGAGAAGAAAAAAACCGAGGGGAAAAGACTAAAAAAAATGTAAAAAAAAATAAATTTACACCGCGCGTATAAGACAGAGCCCCCCAAAAAATCACACATACACACTGTGACACAAACACACATACACACACTCAGTTAGACGACGGTAAATGTTTCCAGCGAAACAAAAACTAGCTCAAACCGGATTGGATTCTCCCCCCTCCCCTCCCCGCCCCTCCCCCTTCTTCTTCTTCTTCTTCTTCTCCTTCTCCTCCACCACCATTCAATTCATTCTAGCACCCGGGCAGGCCGAGGGACGCGGCCCCGCCCACCGGACCGACGCACGCCGATTGGCCGCCCCTTCCCCGCAACCGCGGTTTCAAATCATAGCAGCGCGACCCGATTGGCCGCCCGCGGGTGTCAATCAAGCGAGCGTTATTTGTTTCGGCAATGAGGCGAGTGAGTAGAGAGAGGGGAAAAAATGGAGACCTTGTGCACAAATATAGCCTTCGAACACGTCAGCGTTGCTTTTTTTCTGAATGTTAAGTGTGACACTAAGCTAACCCGTATGAAAATAGACGTCTGTGGTTTCCTTTTGAAACGCGTACCTGTTTTGTGCGTGTATTCGCTCACTTGCGGGGTCGTTGGGGGGGGGGGGTACTTATCGCAAAAAGCGTGTTTGCTGTCTTGGGAAAACACGTAAAATGGTCGAACTGTTTCGACGAAGTACCAGAGGTTGGGGTTGGGCGTAGAAGCGTTAGCGTTTATCTGCAGTCCTACAGGACGAGGAACAGGCGCGCAAAGACAGTAATACAAGTGCGTGTGTGAGTATGTGTAAATGGCAGGGCTGGAGGAAGTGTTGGAGATGGTGGGGCACTGAAGTGGTGTGACATTGCCAGACTTTTTTTTCTCTCTCTCTCTCTCTTTTGAGCTGCAGAGAAGCAGAATGGCTCGGGGAGAACTGTTTGAAGCAAGATGGCGCCTGTTTGGATGGTTCTCCGTGGTGGTTTGCCAGCAAAATAAATAAATAAATGAGCACAACTCTCAAAATGTCGTTTTCCACCTGGTGCCGTGCGAATAATCCAAATTTCCCTGCTTGTCGGACGGTTTTCTGGTCCATCTTTTTTAAAAAAAAAAACAATGAAATCAACTAGCCTGGCAGTATCAGTGGGCGTTTTTGGTCCAGAGGGTAAAAATCCACCTCGGGATTTTATTCCAACCAGCTGGCTTCCTCAGTCCGGCAACAGAGGTGGCCAGTCAGTTGGAGCAAAATCCTGGGGTGGATTTTTTTACACGCTTAACCTGAACTCTGCCCAGCAGCCTTTTGCAGGGTTGATTTAAATGAGGGGGTTACCTCACAAATAGTGCTTGTGCTTTAAAAAACAACAACAAAAACACAAATAAAATCTCCAAACTCTTTGTGCTCCATTATGTCCTCAAACCAGGGTGTTCCTCCGAATAATCCGAAAGCCTTATACTCAGCCGTGATCTGTGCAAATGGCTCACCCCTGGGGGGTTAAAGCCAGCTGTGCCACGGATAAAACAGAATAAACCAGTCTTAGTTGACGGCTTGTCAAAAGTGTTAATGCAGTTTGGCAGGCCGCCACTTTTAATACTGTGTAAAAAAAAACAATTACGCCTCGATACTGTAATTTCCAAATTATGCCACTGTTTTAATAACAACTGAACACATGCTACTCTTTCCAATACCTGCACCTTATTTGGCATGACCTGTTCTGCTTTATATTGCATCTTTATTGCTGCTGCACATGGACGATGTCAACAGGATCTTGGCATATAAAAGTATAATGACACAAACTCTCTCTCTCACTCTCTGCTATTGGAGATTAGGGCTTTGGTTTGTGGCATGTGAGTAGAATTTGCCTTGGTCTCTATGGAGGACGGTGTTGTAGGCCGAGAAGGCAGACAGATGCAGAAGACTTGGGATCAACTGAATGCTATAAACTCAACAGTGTATAATTTGGTAACGGCACTCGTAACTATACAGTAATTGCAAAAAATGAGCAATAACCAGCCTCTTTACATATTTTCTATATATTTTCTTACATTTAAATACTGCACATGCTGTATCTGCATATATTACATATATATATTTCTGTATCTGCCTTGCAAACGTGTTTTTCCAGATTTAATATGTATATATAGTGTTTATTGTCAGATTGATCACATTTATTATATATATTATCTCTTTAATCCCTTTTTTTCTAGTTTGAAGAATCGTTGCACAGTTGCAGCAGTGCTCAGGGGCACATTTCACTGGGCTTGTATAACTGTGTGTGTGTGATAAATTACTGCTTGAATCTTTAATATTGAATTAAAGCCAGCAGCCGATGCACATTCTGTTGTGCATATGTTATATAGCTTAAGATACACTGCAGCTTATGGCCGTTTGTGCTACGACTGGCTTTTTGACCTAGATACCCCCCCCCCCCCTTTAAAACGCAACTCACTGTTGTGGAAGGGAATTAGGGAACAGCATGTTCGGGCTGATGCTTCTCTCCCCTTCCCCCCACGGATCTCATATGGCTTTCTTTAGGCAAAAACTTTTAGGCGGGAAAATCTTTGGCTCCTGTTGGTTAAGGGGCCTCTGTCTTTGCGTGGTCTGTACACACACACGCGCACACACACACACACACACACACACACACACACTTCGAGTAAGGGGGTGGGGAGAGAGTGGGAGTGGCAGGTGGGTTTCAGATAGCAGAGCCTGGGGGGCCCTCAGGCACAACAGCTGCCTGTTCGCCATCCCTGGGCTCCAGCCACAGCCACAGAGTAACATAGACAGGAAGGAAAGGGGGCGGGGGGTTGTGTGTGTGTGTGTGTGTGGGGGGGGGGGGCTCTATTACAAACGACTGCAACCTAAAGCGCAAGCGGGTCTGGAATTCATGCACATCTATAACAAGCATGTGGCCATCTCAACAAAGGAGTGAACGACAAAAAGCACATTTGAAGGCAGCGCTTGTGGCAGAGTATACTTATTACCATGACTCGAATGGCCACTGTGTCGTGCTTCAGAGACTCTGGGGACTAATGGATCCTATATGCCTTGTAGCCTGCTTAACCCCTTAAAGCCTTAGGGGCCCACACTTTAATTTCCCATCCCTCATAAATACATAAATTACAGTTTGCTTATTACAAATTGTTATTACATATAGTATATGTGGAAATGTCATTTCCAGTTGGAGAAAAAAAAAGAAAAAATAATGAAGTGACTCTTTGTCATTGTGAACACACTCAAGCACCATAACGAGGTGTGACCTCTGCACTGCATTTAACTCATCACATGTGCACACGTGGAGCAGCGGGCAGCTACCAACAGCACCCGGGAGCAGGGTAGTAGGATGGTACCTTGCTCAAGGGTACCTCAGTAGTGCCCAGGCCGGGACTCAAACCTGCGACCTTCAGGTCCCAAAGGCTTTGTCCTAACCACTAGGCCACCACTGCCCAGAACTGAGGTATCCGGAGAAAGTAAAGAGATTGATGCCATAAGCACAAAAGTTGGCACGTGTGCAAAATAAGACTTGAAAAGTTTATGGAATATTCAACTTACACCATTATAACCTGCCACAATAAGCAGGTGAGCTGGAAACAGGTGAGAGGATCATGGTTGGGAATAAAAGGGGCATCTGCCAAAGGCTCAGTCTCCGCAAGCACAGATGGCGGTGTGGCTCAACACTTCGAGTGAAACATTGTGAGAGAATTGTCAGTCAGTTCAAAAAGAACATTTCTCAAAACAAGATACAAAGAAGTGAAAGTGACTCTTTGTCATTGTGAACACACTCAAGCACCACAGCAAAATGTGACCACAGCATTTAACCCATCACACGTGCACACGTGGAGCAGCAGGCAGCTACCAACAGCGCCCGGGGAACAGTGTAGTGGAATGGTACCTTGCTCGAAACTGCGACCTTCAGGTCCCAAAGGCTTTGTCCTAACCACTAGGCCTCCACTGCCCAGAACTGAGGTCCTTCATCATTTACAGTACATAATATTGTGAAAGGATTCAGGGTATCCGGAGAAATCTCAGTCCCTCCAGGATAAGGCCTGAAACCTTTGAGCCCTCAGAGGGCACTGCATTAGAAAACTGGCTCGGGAGGACTTCAGAGAACTGCTGTCACTTAACACAGCCCACTGCTGCATCGAGAAATACAACCTCAAACTATTACACAAAGACAAACTTCAGTTCTATACAGAGGCTGAGTTCTCTGGGCCTGAGATCATCTCAGATGGACCTAAAAAGATTGGAAATGGACTATTCAGACTGTTATCAGCAAAAGGTGCAACATCTGTCATAGTACAGGGGGCATCAGTGCCCACAGCATCAGGTGTGAAGGTCCCATATAGATGGAGGCATATTTTAGAATTTTAGAGAGACATATTCTACTACCAAGGTCATGCCTTCCTCCAA
Source organism: Arnoldichthys spilopterus (assembly GCA_037974385.1). Lineage (NCBI taxonomy): Eukaryota > Metazoa > Chordata > Actinopteri > Characiformes > Lepidarchidae > Arnoldichthys > Arnoldichthys spilopterus. The sequence continues at coordinate 17,770,512 of JBBPDA010000037.1, read as the reverse complement.
GAAGCCCATGGTTATTTCAGCAAGCCGATACAAGGCCTTGTTCTGCATGTGCTACAACAGTATGGCTTCATAGACACAGAGTGTGTGTGCTTGACTAGCCTCCAGGCAGTTCATGTCTGTCTCCTTTTGAAAATGTATGTAGCTTAACGAAGAGGAGAGTCAGCCAACGGCCACCATGGACGACTGGGCAGCTGAAGTCTTGTATCATACAAGAATTGGCAAAAATTCCACATGCAGAACTGCACCAATTAGTCTCCTCAGTTCCCATCCATCCATTTTCTAAACCACTTCTTCCGTTTCCAGGTCGCGGGGAAGCTGAAGCCAATCCCAGCTGACTGCGGGCCTAAGGCGGGGTTCACCCAGGACAGGATGCCAACCCATCGCAGGGCAACACATAGACAGACAACCATTCATACACCCACTCACACCTACGGGCAATTTAGAGCATCCAGTCAACCTACTGCAGCCTGTGGGAGGAAACCGGAGAACCCGGAGGAAACAAATGCCAACACGGGGAGAGCTCGCAAACTCCACAAAGAAAGGCCCCCGTGGCCAACCCGGGGATCGAACCCAGGACCTTCTCGCTGTGAGGCAACAGCGCTCTCCTCAGTTCCCAAAGAATTAAACAGGAAAGATAATGTAAATCAGTGGTCAACACACGTCCCAACGTTCTTTGAGTGTGTTGCAGGCATTAAATTATAAATCTGTTTATACTTACAAATGCATTTTAGAAAATGTTTATGAAAAAAAATACATTTTTAGGAAAAAATCCCTATTTATGATATCTTTGGCGTTTGTACATATAACACCATTACCGTGTTTTTTTGGCCATGATAATGGCGTGGAATAAATAATACATCATGTTATGTAAACGTTTGTCTCATTCCAAATGTGGCCAACTTCACATAGTTCACCGTAAGTCAACACTTCTTTGTATATTTACTTTCCAAGGCCACGAAAAGGGAAAGCTGCTCAAGTGGGACGGGTATCATGCACAATAGGATGCCTTTGATTAGAAAGATTAAGCTCTTAAGGTGACCTTGAGGTATTTCCAGTGGCTTGCACAAAGCCTCTTTGAGGGGCAGCACTTCCTTCTGCTGCACTCCTCCACCTGTCACTGTCTCCACTCTTCACACTCCGCTCACTCGCTACCGCTGTGGCTTGCAGTTCTTTTCCGTTTGCGGTGTTTAGGGAGCATGCGAATTTGGATTAAAACATTTTTTTTAATGGACGCCGTGGTCAGGTTGCTCTTCAGATGATGGCAGTGTGCACAAAGTGTCTTTTCTGTCTGCAAAGGCCCAAATCACATGGTAAACTAGACCTTTAAGTCCATTAAGGGGTTTCTTGAATTAACGTCATTATTTAAAGCCGCGTTGCAAACTGTGTTGAAAATATCACCAGGGCAGTTGTCACATGGGCCACGTCTGCTCCTTTCACAGTCCATCTGCTGGTCGAGCCATTCCGTAACCTCTTGACCCCTAGGCTTATTATTCAGGTATTAATCTCAACCCATTCACGTCCAGATGTGCCGCAGATGACATGCTCAAAACCATCAAGCTCAGAAAACAAAAGAGAGCAACATAAAATTTCAGATACTGATCGTGGCTCTGCCTGTTAATGTCCATAACATCGTTTGTGATTCAACAGCCCTTTTTGTAATAATCTGCTCATAATTACATTGATCTAGCTAAAGACGAGCACGAAATTCAGATGCAGCTTTCACTGCACTTTTGAACCAGTCACCTCAGCCCACTGCAGCTCGGGCAGTTCACAGACAGGGCAGACCTCTGGGCTGGGCTGACCGATTTGAAGGCATTACACAGACACAGTGGTAGCACTGGTCAGTAAGTGGATTTCTCCTCCGGGGGGACGTTGGCCTTTCCCATCTGGGCACTGGGTAAGCTTATAAAGCATGGAGGGTTTATTAATAAAATAAATCATATATCTAAGCCCTGATACTGACATAATGAAAGCACAAACAGGCCACATTATTTCAACAATAAACCTGTATCTAGGCCCTAATGTTTTTATAATACAAGTCTATCTAGGCCCTGTTATTTCTAAAATAAAAGTCTGTCTAGGCCCTGTTATTTCTAAAATAAAAGTCTGTCTTTATTTATTTAATTAATTAATTAATTATTTAATTATTTATTTATTTATTTATTTATTTATTGTAGTGCATTTATATAAGTAAAACTATTTATTTATTTATTCAGTGTTTGCAAATAATTTACCAGGAGTATGTTGTTCTTTTCAGTGATCAAAACAAGGTCCTTTCTTTAGCTTGCTCCTGACGCTGTCATGTGACTCAGTTAAAGATTAGATTAATGCTCTAGGCCATCATGACAACTTTATAAACCCATATCCAATTAACAATGGAAGCATATAGAGTGAAGCCACTGACACAACAGATATAGTTAGTGACACTGTGTGGAGCCTTAATGTATAAAGGTCAGGGGTCATGAAAATGTGCTGTGGATTACACTGGGGATGGTGCTGCTTTAAGTGCTTTATTAACAAGTGACTACAGCCAAAATGCCTGATTAAGCATGAGCATTGGGCAGCACTTAGAATATGGTTCACCAGCCTTTCTTTGCAGTCAAGTACAGGCTATTGTCTCACCACACAAACTGTGACATGGACACAAAAGATCATACAGTTAAATCATTAACTTCAGACAATGGGGATGAATAATGAAGCACTGTTTAATGAAAAATAGGGGTTGAGAATATGGAAATGCCTGTATTACTTATAAAGGCCAGATGTGGGCGTGGCCTTGGCGTGCCCCTCCCATATAATACACTGTCCCATAAAATAAGCACTGTTGAGTTCGACATAACTGTTGCAGCCTTGCTCTGTCCAATCCCTCAATCTTAGAAACCGCTTTCTGATTCATCCACTCAATGGCCACTTTATTAGAAACCCCTATCTGATTCATCCACTCATTGGCCACTTTATTAGAAACCCCTATCTGATTCATCCACTCATTGGCCACTTTATTAGAAACCCCTA
>JBBPDA010000037.1:17750136-17761259 GCA_037974385.1 Arnoldichthys spilopterus | reverse complement strand
TGGCCAGAGAGGGAAATTACAAGGAAGGTGTTTCTAATAAAGTGGCCAGTTAGTGGAAGTACAAGGACTGTGTTTCTAATAAAGTGGCCAGTGAGTGAACGGAGGTGTTTCTAATAAAGTGACCAGTTAGTGGAAGTACATGGTAGGTGTTGCTTATAAACTGGCCAGTGAATGGAGGCACACAGTAGGTGTTTCAAATAAACTGGCCATTTAGTTGCAGTACAAAGACTGTGTTTCTGATAAAGTGGCCAGTTAATGGAGGTCCAAGGTAGGTGTTTCTAATAAAGTGGCCAGAGAGGGAAATTACAAGGAAGGTGTTTCTAATAAAGTGGCCAGTTAGTGGAAGTACAAGGACTGTGTTTCTGATAAAGTGGCCAGTTAATGGAGGTCCAAGGTAAGTGTTTCTAATAAAGTTGACAGGGGAAGTACAAAGTAAGCGTTTCAAATAAAGTGGCCAGTTAGGGGAAGTACAAGGTACGTGTCTCTAATAAAGTGGCCAGTGAGTGGAAGCACACAGGAAGTGTTTTTTGTTATAAAGTGTATGGTGAACCTAAGTCTATGTAATTGACCTACTGCAGTAGATTAGAGCAATCGCTAACCTTGTGTGTTGACCATGTGTTTTCACCCCCCACTGACTCTAATCAGAAGTGTGAGCCATCATCTCAAGCCTGCCCACAGTTGGAGAAATCACACTTTACCTGCCTCACACCTGGCCAGTGCTTCACTAATGCAGTGACCACTGCCTACTCTCTGAAGCTGGGGCTTACACTGACCCTACCAATGTGGCTGCTATACCGGGGCACGATAACACCTTCTTTGCTTCTCATCATCACTCGGCGCAGCAAGACCCTCAGATCTTCCTGTTATTGTGACGAGTGAATGTGTGAGAAACCCCAGCTGCTCTGGGGGCTTCACATTGAGATGTTATTGCCATGGCCTGATGGTCCTTAGTGATGCTTTCTGGGCATGGGTGGATCGACACTGAGGAAAAAATCCAGAGTTTATAGATCATGAGGCTTATTATTAAGTAGATCCATTAAAACAGTGAGGGCATAACCATGATTGATGCCCCCAGTTGGCTGGTGATTAGTATAGCTACCACATACAAGAAGGTGTTGGATGACTGTGATCAGAAAGCTTAAACGCCTCAAAACTGTGCTGAATTTCTTCTGTTGCATTTCAACTCAGTAAGGCCTGAACTTCACTTGTCCATCCATTTGTTGTTGTTGTTTTTTAAATTAGTGCTAAAAGATCACACAATTTAAAAATAGCAGCTGCAATCATTGCACACATTCACCTGGGCCAGTCACCCTACACTTGGGTCTGGTCCAATCATCATACACTTGGGTCTGGTCCAATCATCATACACTTTGGTCTGGTCCAATCATCATACACTTTGGCCTGGGCTAGTCACCATACTCTTGGGTCTGGACCAATCATCATACACTTTGGTCTGGGCCAGTCACCGGACACTTAAGTCTGGTCCAATCATCATACATTTGGGTCTGGTCCAATCATCATACACTTTTGTCTGGGCCAGTCACCATACTCTTGGGTCTGGTCCAATCATCATACACTTTGGTCTGGGCCAGTCACCATACACTTGGGTCTGGTCCAATCATCATACACTTGGGTCTGGTCCAATCATCATACACTTTGGTCTGGGCCAGTCACCGGACATTTAATTCTGGTCCAATCATCATACACTTTGGTCTGGGCGAGTCACCATACACTTGGGTCTGATCCAATCATCATACACCTTGGTTAGGGCCAGTCACCATACTCTTGGGTCTGGTCCAATCATCATACACTTTGGTCTGGTCCAATCATCATACACTTTGTTCTGGGCAGTAATCCCACACTTTGTTCTGGGCAGTAATCCCACACTTTGGTCTGGGCCAATCACCATATACTTTCCACATACTTTACATTTTATGCATAATTCTGTCATTCATATGATCTGTTGATATGTTTTAGGCCAAAACTTTCTGTGAGGGAGCTTTTAGAGGCAATAAATTCATCAGACATCTGGTTCCATTCACCACCACTCTGAACAATTCTGATCTGGTGATTTTCTCTACAACAAAGCATGTTAACAAAATGATATACTGATTTTTTACGGAATACAAAGCCATAAATCATTGTATAATGGGGTTTAAATCAATTCAGCTGGGAGACAATAGCCCTGTGTCATCCTGTTGACTTTAAGCGTTGCTTTATTGTCTCCAGCATCCACCCGCAGCTGAGTGAACCAACAGCAGATGCTCTCGTATATGGAATTTATACATGGGCGGGGTCTACAAAAGACAGGCGCTGAGACTAGACGTTGCTCACTGGGTGTGTCGGTTTCGGTGTATGTAAAACTACCATGCAAGCAGTCCAGCAGAGTCCAGTGGAACTGAAAGCAAACAGATGGGCTATGAGGTCACAGCCCCTAGAAGTAATCTTGCTGGTAGACGGGCTACCTTGGTTGGCACGTTGGTAATCACTTCGTGCCTTGTAATCCTCCCCATGAAACTTTGGTGTGGCTGGGACTGCGTACAAAGCAGGTCGGCCCGACAGCTGCTGCTCACTTCATGTTTGAGTGATAAGACGAATGACTCGTTGCTGGACTTTGGTCCCATTTTGGCCTGACAGGTGACCCAGGTGGAAGATATTGTTTCCACACCTGCTCTAAGCTAAAGAAGCTCTCGGATTGGCTTTTCAGGTAAGCGTATTTGCTCAAATGCCTGGTTTTTGAAATGTATTTTTAGTGAAAAACTTTGTTTGGTTTTATTCCGAGTTGTTTCCGATCATGTCCGTTGTTTCATTCGCCAGTAATTGAAGCAGCTGGTGTTTTTAGACGGTGTAAAGTCATAGTCCAACAGGCAAAAAATACCAATATTTAACAATGGAAAAGACAAAAAGATCTTTATCTGTTAGTAAAAGCGAAGCATGAACGACACAGGTATGTGTAACACTGGAATTTGTACAATTTCGTATGTAGGAAAAGCCTCATTGAGAAAAAATTGGCTTCAACTTAAGGTCAAAGAAGAGTTTTAGGATCAAAATGTTTGATCTATTACAGAACAAGGGACAACAATGCGTTTCAGACAGCAGAGATTTCCAAACAATAACACACCAAGCACAAACACACACACACACACACACACACACACAGCTCATGACAGCATACACTGATCAGCCACAGCACCAAAACCACCAACGAGGAAATTGAATAACATTGATTATCTCTGTCAGGGGGGTGGGATATATTAGGCAGCAAGAGAACAGTCAGTTCCTAAAGCCGATGTCTTGGAAGCAGTAAAAATGGGCGAGCATAAAGATCTGAATCACTTTGACAAGGGCCTTATTGTGATGGCAGTGAAGTCCAAACCAGCAGGTCTAGTGGAATGTTCCAGTTCTGCAGTAGTTGGTGCCTACAAACTAAAGTGATCCAAGGATGAACAACTAGTGAATCCGCGACAGGGTCATGGGCACCTAAGGCTCTCTGATGTGCATGTGAAGTGAAGGCTAGTCCATCCAAGGATCTCCACAAATCTATTACAGTGTTCATCTAGAGGGGGTTTCCAAAGCCGGTGCTGTATTTTATGTCGGTGGTGTTGTAGGAGTTGTCACCTTTACTTATGACTTTAAATGAACTCGTAGGTTTTCCCAGGCACAAACTTGGCATGAGCATTTGTGAAGGAGTATGGACGTGTTCGCCCTTGCCACGCTCTCGCTTCTCATCGTTGGGGGTGAGTCTTCATAATCTCCTTTTACCATCGCATTACTTTTGAGGAAAGCACATTCAGACCTCAACCAGTTCCCAAAGGCCAGCGTGCAATGTTAAACAAAAGGGTAATGTTCCTGTACCTTGGTCAGACCACATGCAGCATCTATTCACCATTGCTGCATGGGTTTAAAGGCCCAGCGTGTCCAGATCTAAGCGTTTGCTTGTGGCATCTTCTAGGCAGTTGACCTGCGATGAAGCACAACATTCAAATCTATTCACCTGCTCCTGGTGGTCATTTTATCATTTAGGTGTTTTAGGTAATTACTGATGGTCAACGTGGTTTATTTAGTATGAAGGCATGAGGTAGAGCGGTGTTTCCTTTCTACAAACTGTGTAACCTCACTGGCCACTTTATCGGAAACGTCACCACAGAGACTGTAAACTGTCTGCCTATATCATGGACCTAGCATGCTAATGTTATGCATATGCATAAGTTTGGACATATTTTGTTTACTTTCTCAGTGAAAAGACATTAAATACAACACATTTCTACATGTTTTAGAATTCATATAAAAATATCCAATTGTGTAGTGTGTAAAAGTTTGGGCTCCCTTTCAACCAATACACGTTGATTCAGTTTTCGTAAGGTCTCAGAGCTTATTCGATTCATTCGGCCTAGACATGTGTAGACAATTCCAGAGCATAATGAATTATTTGGCCCCTAAAACCTCTACACTCAATGGTCGTGGACTCACCTAAGCATCTTAGCAAGGGACGACTATAAAAGATGCATTGGCCTTTTGCTGCACAAATTTGATCTACATGAAAGGGTCATCAGAAGGTCACCTTACCTTAGATCACACCATAAAAGTCAGTGTCTGAAACATGGATCACAAAATGTAAACCTTTTTGGGACTTTGGAGTCAAAAGCAATATTCTGATGAGAATTTAGCAAAAATGGAACTCTTTGGTTATGATTATCAATGGCATAAATAAGAGAAGTTTTAATAAATAAAAATCCATTATGCATAAGGATAAACCGAGTATGCTTTGGGGTTGTGTGGCAGCCAGAAATGTTGTATGGACACAGAGAGGAAAGAACTCAACAAGCTTGTGTCCCACAATCGGTGAAGAAACTGAAGAACAAAAGAGGCTGAATATTACAAGGTTCACTCATGGACCTTTACAAGACTTTGAGATGGTTTCTCTCTATAATGGCTGATTGGGTGTTGTAAATAATTATAATACATTATGCATATATTTGGAAAGTTTGGGGTTTTATATGTGTTATTAAAATGGTTAAAACCCGACAGAGCTTTATTACTGTTGTATGGCCATGTCTGTAAATATGTATATTCAAAAACTATAAGATGATGCATAATAATCATAGAAAGCAACATTTACATGCTTCAAGAAAGGCGAGGCAAGGCAAGTGTATTTATATAGCACATTATCATACATGGAGGTCATTCAATGTGCTTTACAGTGATAAACATTAAAATTAAAGTCTTTACAAGGCAAATAAGCGTGAAAATAAGAAAAATACATGATGAAAGTAAAATGTAAAAACAATAAAATTAAGCAATAAAGTGCGTGATAAAAGTAAAATATTAAACAAATAAAAGATAAATAGATAAAACAGAACACTAATTAAAGGATGTGGCGAATGAGGCGGTTTTTAGTTTCTTTTTGAAACTGGCCACAGTTGGCGCAGAACTGATCTCCATGGGCAGCTGGTTCCAGCAATGGGCTGCATCATGACTAAACGTCATTTCACCCTGTTTCCTTGCAACCCTCCGCACCACTAGCAGAGCATCTCCTGCTGATCTCAGATCTTCCAGACTAGTGTTTATCAAACATTTCCAATAGATATTTGGGGCCCAAACAATTGAGTGACTTATAGACAATGAGTACGACTTTAAACTCAGTTCTGAAGCTGATTGGAAGCCAGTGTAAGGTCTTGAGGACTGGAGTAATGTGCTCTCTTTTGTTGGTTTTAGTACGAATTCTTGCAGCAGCATTTTGGATAAGCTGGAGCTTTTTTATGGTCTTTGCCGGATTGTTGAAATGCAGGATTAAGGTTTTGAAGTGACCTTCACCATCTCCAGACTCTATGATTAGATCTTATACACGCTATGCATGCAAAAAGACCTACAAATACTTCTGAACTACACTTTCTTTTCTCTACACTTACTTTTCTTTAAAAAAATGGGGAGGCCTCTCGTCTTGTACAACTACCTAAGCACAGGCACTGTCATCAGGAGATCATGAGTTAGATCCTGATGATGCCATGGCTGGGAGTCCAAGCGAGCAAAATTGTCTTTGCAATCTCTGGGAGGGAAGGAAGGCCCTTCCTCTCTCCCATCAGTCACTAGCATGATGCTAATCAGTGCAGGCGTCTGTTAGCTCATGTTTTAGCTAACAACTTAACAGCTAATGTGCTATTAGCTGATGTAACAGAATTGGCAGTTGATGTTTTTCCCCTTAGACATTAAGATGCGGTGGAGCTCCACATGACTCAGAGGAAGCACATGCTCACCTTCACCCTCCTAGCGCTGGGTATTGGGGATGACTCCATTGGGTGGAAAAATGGGGAAAAATGTAAACGTGAGGGAAAAATCCTTAATCAACAATATATAGACTGTGAGCTTTCTGTTAAAAAATGTTTGGAGGCTGTTTGAGCCAGATATGTCATTTAGGGTGCTGACTGGAAGGCTGCCCAAATTTATGCACATGCCTAATGTTATTTTGTGTCTTGAAAACTGAAGAAATGTCTTCAGGTTCCATGCACAGGTGGTTTTATGCTCTTTCCACTCTTTCACTAAGATGCTAAAACGCTTTCGCCTCATCTTCCCCGATTCCCCAACATGGATATCAACGTTGTCCAAGGAATCGAGATGTTCATCACGTACTGGAGAGGGACTGCAGCTGCCTATGTGCCCCTAATTCATCACTCCAGCGTGATGGGGGCCTGCTTCATCTTCGCTGAGCACTGCAAGCTTTCCTTTGGAAGTGATTTAGCCCTTCAATATGTGGTGAAGCCACATGTTTATCAGGCCCATACCAGCAGTGTCTGAGAGCTCAGCAGAGCACACTGGTCTGAAGGCTAACATGCACATGTGTACAGTAAAATCAGTTAAGGTTTCACGGAGCCAAACCTAGAGTTTACTTTAGTTGCATTTAGTGATGAAGAGGGAAAAATGAGTTTTAAAGTTAAACTAAAGTCTAAGGCCACTTAATACATCCCATAGTTAAAAAAGAGAAACGGTTAAATGTTGCCCAACAAGCTTTGGGTCAACGTCATCATCAGATTTTGACAGCAATTGTAAAGATTGACGATATTCCAAAGACTGACAGCGAATAAAGTACATTTTTTTCATGTTAAGTGTATTTTGATGAATCAGCTGTTTATAATATTGTATACTGTTTATTATTTATTACACACCAATCAGCCACAACATTTCAGGTGAAGTCAATAACACTGATGATCTCGTTACATGTGCTGGAATATATTAGATATATATTATATTAGATTAATATACTTAACAATGGAAGTTAAATTAAGTTAACAGCCAGTTCTTGAAGTCGATGCTTTGGAAGCAGTAAAAGTGGGTAAATATTGTACATTTCTGAGGGTCAGACTGTGTTGGCGACTCTTATGCAGTGTTCCTGGTGTGCGGTAGTTAGTACCTATTGAAAGAGATCCAAGGAAGGAGAACTGATGACTCTGAGCATGACGGCAGCATATGTTTACAATTTGTTTTATCTTATGACCCTTAAAGTCGCTTTAACCTCACATATTAAAGCATCTTATCAACTCACAGACAGAGCTAGTCAGGCTAAAGTACAGCCAACACTTGATGGGGTTAGCTTTAGCATGCCGTTGGCCCCCAAAGAAGATGTCCATGTTAGGGTTATGCTCCTGTGATCTCACAATATTTGGTTGGAATTCTAGTTGTAACTTTTGCACTCATGCCAGTTTCGGGTGAAGTCCTTACAAATGGGAGGTGCTTGATACAAAATTGGTTTCGTATAGTATCTCCACACTAGTAGAGAACTTAGGGTTCTTGGTTGGGGGAAAAAACATCTGAGCTTTCTTTCTGGGTATACACTGCTGTTTTTAGCCAATGACTAGACTGTGCAGCCAGTAGTGCAAGTAGTGAGAGTGTTTGAAGAGGGGAACTTCTAAACTATGCTGGTCACTAGCCCTCCATAACCAGATTTGGGCACCTACGCCCTGGCATGACAACACTTAGTGAAGTCTCAGTGCACTGCAACTCTCTCCAGTCCCATGGTTGATTTTATGACGTGCAATACTTTCTCAAATAGTGCGTCCTGTCCATTTCCCATTGGATATCTCGCCACTATCTGCATTTTTACCAGCGAGCACTTCTACTACCAGCAAAGGAACGTCTACATTTTTCTCTTTTCCTCAGGGACAACCGCTCAACTTGAGCTCGAACCCCGGAACACAACGGTTCTCCAAAACTCTGATGCCAGGTTTAACTGCAGCACGAGGCAGCCGAAGTGGATGATCATGATCTGGTCACTGAACGGACGACTGAAACTTACGATTTCAGAAGATTCTGGAATAGTGAGTGGGGACTCGCTGGAAGGTGTCTCCGCATTAAACCACTCCACAGCAGGAGAGTCTAAGTGGGAGTTCATCATCGGGAACGTGTTACGAAACGATTCTGGTACAGTCAGCTGCCAGATTCAAGGCAGCGAGGCAGTGACGGCCGAGCTGTCTGTCCAAGGTGGGTACATTGTACACTGGGTGCAAAGACCCATGACAATCTTTTGAACTTTCTGTGATCCCACATCTGAATTACTCGCTCTCCTAACCCGAATTACTCACTCTACTAACCTCAGGATGTTTTACATAGTGATTCATAGTAGTTATTGTGACTTATGAGGAAATTACACCAGGTTAAATCATTCCTGCATAATTAAATTAGTCAGATGTAAACAAAGCCATTGATAGTGATTCACATTTGGTGTGAAATTCTCCATTCTAGAAAAATGTACAAAATGAAAAATGAAAAATGTTTACAGTGATGGTGAATAGATCCAGACATCCGAAGATTAATTTAATTCAGTGCCTCTTAAAGCTCCTTCACAGAAAGTTATGATAAAAATGGTTATGAATACACTGCCTGGTGTCTGAAACATTGTTTATTGATAGATTTGTGAAGTTTCTGTTTTCTTCTGGATGGACAGGGTCAGGAAACCCAATGCTTATTTTTTAAGAGGCTTCTGGCATGCATATTGTATCTAAGTTGGACATTTTTTGCCAATTGTAGCCTACTGGTTGAAAAAACAAGCTTTTTGTCCAGCCCTATCATCGAGAGGTTGCAAGTTCGATCCCCAATGGTCCTGCAACCATCCTTGGCCAGGAGTCCAAGAGTGTTAGCTTATGCAGGCCTTCTGTTAGCATTAGTGCATAAATTAGGCAGTCAGTTCTTGAAACTGATATGCTAGAAGCAGGAAAAATGGCTCAGTGTGAAGATCTGCACCACTTTTTTAGAGCATCTCCACAGCTGCAGGTCTTATGGTGAGTACCTACCAAAAGTGATCCAAGAAAAGATGACTAGTGAACAGGGTCATGGGTACCCAAGGCTTATTGATGCACCCTTTTCCATAGAGGAGCTCCTGTTGCACAAAATGTCAATGCTGACCATGATGAAAGGATGTCCGAACACACAGTGCACCTCAGTCGGAGCTGTGTTGGCTGCATTAAAAGGACCTACACAATATTAAGCAGGCGGTGTTAATGTTATGGCTGATCAGTGTACGTGCCGGTGTCCCTGCTGTGCACAGAACGTTGCACCACCCTAATAATACCTTGTCAACACTGATGCTGTGGTCAGACACTAAATGAGGTAGAGAGCCGCTGATAAACTCTGCTGCAACAGATGGACTACGGTCAGTGCCTGTACATATACAGTGGACCTGTGAGGCAGGTGGAGCTCAGTGAGTGGAAGTACAAGCTAAGGGGTTGTAACAGCATGGATGGTGAGTGTGCATACCTGCATGTGTATGTATATGTTGATCTTTTTCACAGCGGTTTGGCATTTCGCAGCTTGTTCGCCATAAGGCAGAACAAACAGCTCAGCTGAAAGGGAGAATGCCCAAGGGTACAAACATCATGGAGCGTGACCCAGATCGGAAGGTGCTGCAGATCTTTACTAATTAATGTTCTTATTAGCCAGACTGCATGGGAGATGTAAGGAAAGGTCTGCTCTGACAGTCTTGTAGGCTAAATTACACACCCTGGGATTTCAAATAACAAGTCAGCAAATGTGCTCATGGATGATTGGTTCCAGTGAACCATCAAACAAGCAGAGCTCCAGTGCTCTCACACACACATGCTTGTTTTTGTACCTTATTAGGATGTAGTGGATATATATATATATACATATATACATACATAGATATAAACATGTGCAAGGACAGTGCAAATATAGACAGTTACAAAGTGCAGCATAGACTCATACACAGTTATGGATCAACCAGGTGCAAAGTAGTAGGTTGTGGAAAGATGCAACGCTGTTACGGAGAAGATCAGATGTGAACCTGACGCGTGGAGAAGGAAGAAGGAGCAGCATAATGTGATGATGAGCTGGTGCTAATTCTTCTACAAACTCACATTCTGTAACATTTTGGCAGCATCCTGCCATGAGAAGAACTCGATGAGTTTTACTGCTTCGCTCAGGGGCTGAAACTTTATCACGGCTGCTTTCAGACCTAATTCAGGATGGAGAGAAGCAATTTTAGACCCAGAACAGTGACTCACTGTGTGTGTGAGGTGAGATCCTCATACACAGAGAAAACCGATGAGCTGCTGTTGTGGGAAAACAGGAGAAAATAATATATGATGTTTCCACAATCTACTCCCTGATTGGCCCAGGGGCTGTGGTGAGAGAGTTGAGAGTTGCACCTGTGACCTGAAGGTCACCAGTTCAAATGCTTGACAGGTTCAAGTACCACTGAGGTGCCCATGAGCAAGAACTGCTGTCCACGTCAGCTGCCCACTGCTCCTACACAGATGGGTTAAATGCAGAGGTCACATTTTGGGGTGCACTGTGTCCTGTGCTGCGCTGTGGTGTGTTCCCAATGACAAATAATCACTCTTCACTTGGTTGAAGGTGTTCCTTTGGTTGAGCCTGTTGCTGAAAAGCTGAAAAACTACGTTTTTTCCGCTTACGAGCATTCGACTTTGATGTGAAAGTGCCCGTTGTGGGGCTTAAAATATATATATATATATTGTTGCATGAAAAAAAAACTGTGACTATTTGTCATTGTGAACACACCCAAGCACCACAACAAAATGATAGCTACCCGCTGCTCCACGTGTGCACGTGTGATGGGTTAAATGCAGAGGTTGCATTTCGTTGTGGTGCTTGAG
>JBBPDA010000037.1:17735024-17750036 GCA_037974385.1 Arnoldichthys spilopterus | reverse complement strand
GATGGGTTAAATGCAGAGGTTGCATTTCGTTGTGGTGCTTGAGTGTGTTCACAATGACAAATAGTCCCTTTCACTTTCACTTTCACTTAACCCATCACATGTGCACACGTGGAGCAGCGGGCAGCTACCAACAGCGCCCGGGGAGCAGTGTAGCGGCACGGTACCTTGCTCAAGGGAACCTCAGTAGTGCCCGGGTCAGGACTTGAACCTGCGACCTTCAAGGGCCAAGGGCAATGTCCTAACCACTAGGCCTCCACTGTCCAAATCAGGCTCTATGTGAAAAAAACCCTCTAATCCTAACCCTAACTTTAATCTCAGAAGCCTAAAAGAGTTTTTTTAAATTGTGTGACTGTTGCCTAAACCTGTTTTCAATGGCTTTCCAGCAAAGCCATGACACTTTTCTGCAGAAGACGTATGGAAACACATACACATAACGGGATAAGAGAATCCCCCAAAAGTATTGCTTTGGAGAGACACGCCAGCCTTAACTGTGGCGGTGAAAAATGTGATTACGTTGGTTTTTTTTAGCTGTGTAAACACTCACAATGGGTTCTCATCAGGACATGACAGTGCTAAGTATCCCTATACTTCGTCTGGATGAGAACACTCTCCTCGCCGCAGAGCTTCTCCTGTAGGAGCGCCAGATAAAAAAAGACTGGAGCAAAATGTGTTGCCTCCGCCAGATGACAGAGGATACAAAACGCAGCCCAATTACGCTTCAAAACCTGCATTTTACACCGTAATTCACTGTACTTCTCTGTAACACAGTCTAACGGTCTAATCAAAGCCTTACAAGTGTTGATCTTAAACCCTAAAGATGATCCTGTAAGTATTGATCTGCAGCTTACTCTCGGTTTAGCCGGCATCGCGCTTTATTAGTAGACGTCTTTTCCGTTACATCCTTTCATAGACGGCACGAAGAGTCGATATCATTTAGCAAGTCACAGTTAAGTCTGAAGCGAGGTCCAGTTTCAGTGCCAAATTCAATACTAGGTTTTACCCAAGAGCCTGAACTGCACTTCTGTATAATTGCATATTACATGGACTGTAGCTCAAGCTTTTCTTAGCTCTTCTGCAAATTTCTACAAATGCTCCTGTTTTACCAGACCCTTAAGGACCAAAACTTGTGAATCCAGACATTTCTGACTTCTAAGTAGAAGACAAACATACCTAAATTACCTAAATACCTAAAACTGCCTAATACGCAGTTAATACACACAGTGCACCACAACGAAATGCAGCCACTGCGTTTAATCCATCCGTGTAGGAGCAGTGGGCACTTGATATGGGCAGCGCCCGGGGGGCAGTGCTTGGGGATGATACCTTTCTCATGGGAACCTCAGTGGTACCTTTACTTTTTGAACCAGTGACCTTCAGGTCACAGGGGCAACACTCTAAACGTTACACTATCACTGCCCAGTCACAGTGCAGTTTAAAGAAAACATTTTAGTTGCAGGTGCTCAATAAGTAAAACTTTGTGTCGACTGCTAGCGATCAATGTGATTTGTGTTGACCAGTGGAGGGGAAGTGGGTAACTGACTGATAATTCTGTTACATCAGCTAGCAGACACCCCTAATGGGTTTTATGGGTAAAGGGTAACTTGTAATCTTCCAATGATAGGGCCAATGCTTCAGCAGCTGCACCACTCAGTAGTCCTGGAGTCCAGAAATTCATATATTATCAGTTTAACTTATTTATTTCTCTTGGTTCTAGGTGACATCAAATGATTTGGAATCTTTAAGCTCCCTGCAGTTGTCCGTGCACCACCTTTATTAGCAATTGGTGCACCTTCAAGCAGCTGAGATCCCTCATAAGGAGCTACATTGATATACAGTGTAGCTTGTAGAGGCTAAGATCCAGATTGGATCATCTACTGCTAACCAAACGCTCAGCCGTTGCTAAACAAACTGAGCAGATGTAGCTCTTGGGAGATCATGTGACCTTATTGGATTGCTTTGATTGGATATTGACATAGCATGTATCTCTGTGATCTCGTTTTGCTCTTTCATCCCGCTAAAATCCCTCTCGTTTACAAATGTCTCACTCGGGCGCTTCTCATTGGTCAGCACTTTCCAGCGTCTCCTGGGAAATCACATAGTTACACCTAAAAGAAAGTTAATCACTTTAAGCTCGCACCCAACATAGATCAGAGCGCTGGTCTTCTGCTAAATCGAGCATGCAAATCCATCTCAATGAGTAAGTAAGGTACAGAAGTGGTGGACAACTCTGTTACTGTGCTTATTGACCTTCTCCTGCTTGTTTTCTCCAGAGAGCGGATCGGTGGAGATTGTAGGCACGAACTGGACGGTAAGGCAGGGAGATCAGGTTATGTTCCACTGTCTAGCAGCCGGCTGGTTTCCTGCACCGTGGCTTTCCTGGACTATGGATGGCACGCTGGTGGACCAAGAGTACTTCAACACCAGCTCTGTGAATGTGGGCACTTTGTTTGACTCCAACAGCACTTTGAAGTTAACAGCGGTCAGAAACATATCTGTGGCATGCCTGGCGTCCATACCTGCCCTGGTCACACCTCAGCGCAGCAGCGTTTTTCTTGTTGTTGGTAAGACAGTTGCATTTTCTTGGGGAAAATAGGGCACTAGTTATCAGACTAGCGTGACCACATTTACCATGAGCCTGGACACAGGATAGATGGGTCAGAAGTGTCACTGGGATCTTGCTACATTGTTTAAACCGTGTATTTTTGCATGGCCGCCTAGCAGCCAATGTCATGTCCAAGTCATCCCGACCTTAATAACCGCTTGGCAGAAAAGTTGCATGTACACACTGATCAGCCATAACATTAACACCACTGACAGGTGAATAACATTGTCTTGTTATTTCATTACAGCGGCACCTGTCAGGGGGGTGGGATACTGTATTAGGCAGCAAATGAACAGTCAGGTCTTGAAGTTGATGTGCTGGAAGCAGGAGCAAAAGGATCTGAGACACTTTGACAAGAGCCTTATTGTGATGGCTAGACGACGGAGTCAGAGCATCTCCAAAATGGCAGGTCTTGTGGGGGACAGAGGGGCACAAACACCCAAGTCTCATTGATGCCTGTAGGGAGTGAAGTTTATCCAGCTTCTGTTGCAAAAAAAAATGTTAATACAGGCTCTGATAGAAAGGGGTCAGAACACACAATGAACCTCAGAGCTGTTTCAGCAGCATGACGGACCTGTCCAATATTAGGCAGATGGTATTAATGTTATGGCTGATTGGTGTATTACTTCATTCACAGTCATACTTGTGGGGCCCCCTGGTGGTAGGGCCTCGCAGCTACAGTCCAGATCTCATAAACAGCATAGGGAAGAGCAAAAGCTGTCTGCAAAAGGGCATTCGACTTATGAATGATCTAACTTTTGTCTTTTCTCTTCCTAATTGCAGAGGAGGCGGAGCAGCCAGTGCACAGAGACCAGACCGTGCTCATAGCCGTCACCGTGTCCATCAGTGCCGCTGCACTTTTGATCCTCATCATTATCGCCATTGTCTTGTGCTGCAAAAGGCGAAAGAGAGCGAGTGAGTGTCGGCCGATGAAAATTGCATGAAGTGATTGCTTAGTCCATCCAGTCTAAAGACAATCGTATGCTTAATATGACGTGGGCCCAGGTGTAATTTGTTATGGGGGGGTAGTGGTGATGGGTGACATGCATGGACAGGTGTCATGTGGTCAGACACGAATGATGTGCAGTATGAATGCAGGTACGCAAATTAGCCTGGGGTATGAAGGGAGGGGTTAATGCTTAGGTCACTGGATAATTTTATTGTATTATTCAGGTTAAAAGGGCTCCAAAAAAAGCATTATGCAGGTTACAAAGGCAAACGAGCCTGTCTGACTCGCACTTTACTGCTTTTCAGAATCGAACTACCAAGAGGAAGCAAGGTATGTACAACTGGCTGAATGCCAGGCAAATTACCAGTATAACTAGGAAGATGAGCTAATCATGCCCATTAGAGAATATTCAACAATTTTACACAGTTTCAGGCAGACAACTTTATTTATATAGTGCTTTTTACAGCTGACATGATCATAAAGCAGCTTTACAGAATCTCAGTTTACAGAGGCGGCATGAGCTAAAGGCCTATAGCTTGGAGCCACATATCTAACACATGCATATGAAGCTTAAAGTACAGGGAGATGGTCCATGGTAGTTGAACTAGCCTGGAACAGATGATCAGGAAGCTCCAGTGATGGATGGTCTGGTTGAATGTACAAGAGGGGCAGTTTCTAGTGTACAGGTGGGCCGTGATGGCTGTTGTAGTGATCCATAGGGCTGTCCATATGGGCTCTCCTCAGCAGGAGTGAGTACTATGCTAATTGTACAGGCTTCATTGCTCATATTATGGCTCCAAAACTAAAGAAGCAAGCTACACATGTGGTAAAAAGGGGAGAACACTGTGTAAATTAATTTGTCCACCAAACTGCCACTGTAAGTCTATGGGGGCGCACAGAGCCTGGGTCATGCCGAGTCTTTGTTTACCACTGAAAGTGTAAGACACACACAGAGAGCTGGGTTGGTTTTATAAGTGGGAATCTCTCGGGATGGCAGGAGGGGACTTTGTTTCCATTTTCCGAGAGGTTCCTTATTTTTAGTGAGCTGCTAAAAGGTTTTCGTTGTTCCGGTAGAGCACAGTCACAGTCCCAGACTAAAGGAGCTGCACACACTGGGGAAGGACAGGGGCAGGATAACCTTGGATACATTACAGACCCCACAGGTGAGATGCACACACACACACACACACACACACACACTCGCAGTCAGATACACACTTTTTCATTTTCAGTTACAATGTGAAACCACACTTAGAGCCAGGCCTGCTTCTGTGGGTGGTCCAGGTGGAATATTAGGCTTATCAAAAAACTACGTCTACATTTTATGTGGACTAATACACATTTGTACTATATTTATAATTATACATTTTTACATTTTCATAAACAAAACACAATCATATATATGAAAAAAAAAAAACATATATATATATATTTTTTTTTTCATTTATTTCAGCCAATAGCAATTCAGTTAGTCTGAATCAAGTGTGATGGTGCAGAGAATGTGCCATTCAGACTGTTTCAAAACCTCTGCCTTAAGTACAAGGGCTAAAGTAAAATGTGATTTTTGTAGATTCTCCTGTTCGTTTTTACCATCGCTGCTAGAAGGCTTCAGCTGTGTTATTGACAGATCATGTGTTACTTTTAAAACTATTTTAATAGTTAAACCATTTCATGTACGTAGTAAAAATAATAATAAATAATGTTAAAAACACCCTAACACATTAAAAGTTAATTTAGCATTATGCATGTTTGTATGTATATTATAGTGTGGTATGTCAGAAAAATGTTTTCATCCTTATTTATTTTTTTATTACGTAATTTTTAGTAATTACAGCAAATGTTACTGTAATGAGTAAATAGATAATGGCAAAATAATAAAATAAATAAAAACCCTATTAAAATAATCAAATAAATTAAGATAAATTGTTAACTAAATATTTATCAAATAATTCATTGATTAAAAAAATAATTAAAACAGTAGCTATTATTATTATTATAAATAGTCACAATAATATTCTGATCATAATAGCAAAAATATAGGGATGTTTATAACATGATGCACAGCTCCAGACATCTGAGGAATGTTTTGTTCTTCTTACTGATTAACAATGAGAGCCCTGTTAGAATCTGTATAGTAACGCCTGTGTGTTTTTCGCAGTGAATGACACTAGCAGTGACTTTACTGACAGCGGGTTCTGGCAGCCCAACACCATCAGCACTATGACGGTAATGTAAACGTACACACTGTATATCATTCTTCTGAATACACTTAACAGCACAGAAACTCACATTAACACAATTAACCCAGATGTAGTCAACTCGCCAAGACATGTTTGGAATCAAGACTTTGCTCCTCCAGTTTAGTCCTGGAGCTACAAGGCTAACGTTACTAACATTTGAAGTCGATAGTCACCCAAATCTTTGGGTGACATGCATGCACAAGCCATAACATTAACACCACCTGCCATATATTGAGTAGGTCTGGAACAGCTCTGACTGTGGTGTACTGTGTGTTCTGACCCCTTTCTATCAGAGTCGGCATCACTTTTTACACCACAGTAGCTCTTCTGTTGGATAGGACCATATGGGTTAGCCTTCACTCCCCACATGCATCTGTAACCCTTAAGAACCCATCACGCTGTCACTGATTCACTCGTTCTTCTTCCTTGGATCACTTTTGGTAGGTCCTGACTACTGCACACCTGGAACACTCAATAGCAGCTGTCGTTGTGGAGATGCTCTGACTCAGTCGTCTAGAACATCGCAATTAGGCCCTTGTCAAAGTGGCTCAGATCCTTATGCTCACCTAGTTCCAATCCATTCCAAGAACTGACTGTTTACTTGCTGCCTAATATATCCAACCCCCCCTGACAGGTGCCACTGCAATGAAATAACTACAGAGTCTGTGTTATTCACTTTATGTGACAGTGAAGTTAGGTGAGGCGGTAGAAGTTTTGGAGATTCAGTGAAACGATCCGAAGGACTAGCGTTAGCAGCATTAGCCTTGTGGAGCAAAACTTGGACTCCATGTGTTAGCTACATCTGGGCTAAGTGGAAAATTCTTCAACAGGTCATAGAATCTGAAGTGATATGACATTTACTGTATTCAGTGTTTATTTTTAGTAGATCACTATTAATTTTCAGTGTTTATTTTCTCTGACTACTGTTGGGTAGTAGTGTCATCGTAAGTCTGAAGATTTTTAACAACAGAAATAAACATTGTCCTGACATTTAATGGGAGAAAAGCTGAGTTTTGGTTTCTAAACTGAATTTTGGTTTCTAAATAGTGTGATATGGTGAATGTCTCTCATAGCATGAACTAGCAAGGGCAGAAGGTCCATTTTTAGTTGAGTTTGAGTTTGATTTTAAAATTCTTTTATGCTAACACGACTCTGATCTTGATTTCTAGATGCCTGATGTGGTGAACAGTAGCCAAGAAGCCAACAATCCTACTTATACTAATCTTACTCTTGGTGACAACGGCATCAGAAAACACAGACATGTAACTATAGTGTAAATAGTGAATGAACAAAGTGGCTCAAATGTAAAATAACTCAACTTTATTTCTAATTTTAAAAAAAAACACTTTCAAGTGCAACTTTAATAGGAAAAATGCCTTTTAGTGAAAACATTGGCCATTGTGAACACACCTTATCACACAAAGGTCAGCTATCAACAGCACCCAGAGGGCAGTGTAGTGGGATGGTACCTCAGTGGTGCCTGTGCCAAACGCATAAGCTTCCACCACCCAAAGAAGACCAACCTAGCTGTTTTTTCCCCACTCTTCTGCCCAATTTAGTCACCTCCAACTCCAACCACTAGCTAGGACACCCCCATCAAGCTATACCACTGGGACGTGAAGGCTAGCAGGTGCTTCCTACTGTCATGTGAAGCCAGCAATCACATTTTTTCCGAGGTGTCACTAATGCAATATCATCAGCTTACAGTCAAGTGGATGAAAACGCTGACTGCCAATTCTGTTACATCAGCTAAAAGATGCCTGACTTGCATTGCGCCGCCTTGAGGGCAGAAGAAGGTCAATCCTACCCACCCAAGCTCTCGAGGATGGGGCTTAGACAGTTGCAACATTTAGGAACACTCATCCAACTGTTTAATACGCAAACAATTTGAACACAATAATCAGTGTAACCTATTAAATAAATAGCTACAAATAATATATGGCCAAAAGTATGTGGACACCCCTCATAGTTAATGAGTTCAGGTGCTTCAAGCACATTGCTAACAGGTGTATAAATGTAAGCACATTGCCATCTCCATAGATGAACCATGGCAGTAGAGTTGGTCACACTGGGGAGCTCTGCGACTTTGAGTATGGCATTGTCATTGGGTACATTTGCCACGAATCATGAATGGGCAATAATTTCAGTGGACACACTCGAAGAGTGAAGGTTTACCAGTCTGTTACTGTCACAAAGGGTGGTCAACTCCATATTTTTAACCATGGTTTTGAAAGGGGATGCCCAACAAGCACCTATAAGTATGACAGTCAGGTGTCCACATACTTTTGGCCATATAGAATATGTCAGTTTTGTCTGTCATGCAGTTTGCTGGACCAATGAATGAGCTCAGCCTAAATATGTTTGATATTTTGCAATTTGTGTCACTAAGTAAGTGTAATGTGTTTTGCTTGCTCACACTTGAAGGCTTGAAACATGGTGTACAGCGTGTAAAATCATCTACATTCACCTAAAGTGGAATTTTCCACTGAGCTACGGGTGCCTCATTTACCGTGCTGGATTCCACTTTGGCTCCAGGTTTCCTCGCGTATAAATGCTGCATTATCCCTCAGTCTACCATGTGATAGAACTGTCGTCATGCTTCTGATGAACTTCCAGATTTTGAAGACACAACAGCATGATGCCCATGTATCAAATGATGATGGGCATCATCATCACCGTAAATGGCTAGCTGGCCTGCTTGGCGTGGGTTTGCTGTGAAGGCGCTTATAATTATCTCACTGAAGTCCTGCTCGTCCGTTTCTTTGTTCTCACATCCAAAAAAATGTGATTCACGGTCTGGGTGTACATCATTTGCTCATATTTATAGCTGTGTGTTTGCCTCATGACACAATCCCTGGCACACACCACTTATTCCCTTATGAAACTTTCTGCTTCGAGTTTTGTGGTCGCTGACAATCAGTCAACAGGCTCGTTTTACTGATGAGGGTTTTATTCGGCACATTATGCTTCATGAGCCGTATTCAGTTCATTTAACTGGTGTTTTTTATTAAAATGGCCAAAGTGCTTGCATCTCGTTGATTAAACGTTAGCATTTGCATTATTATCTTATGGAACAGGCATGAGAGAGGGTTGGCAGACTGCAGTGTATGTCAATGCACAGTGTATGCATTATTTTTTTTTGTACTAATAACATGGTGATTATTATTTTCAAAATATCCATCTTATTATTTTTATACTGTATGTCTTAATAAATGCTAATATATTTTAAACTATAATGGCCCCAGTCAGTCTATTGTACATACCTAATGAGTATTGAGGTGACTGTGTGCATGGTCTTTGTGCAGGCTTAATTACTCGGTTAATGTTCTCTTTATGCAGCACACTGTGAAAATCTAGCCAGTTCAAGCCAATGGTCGTCCACTTAATCTCTCCGTGTCACAGGGCAACAATAGTCATGCTGGAACAGGAAAGAACCTTCCCAGCTCTAAAATATCTTTGTGTGCTGTAGCAATAACATTATACATTCACTAGATCTAAGGGGCACAAACCCGGAAACATCCCCAGGCCATTATACCTCCTCAACCAAACTTTACTGTCCAGTAGGCTGTGTTCTTCTGGCGTTTGCCAAAACCAGGTTTATCTATCAGACTGCCGGTGTCACCCATCACTCCAGAGACACGCTACTTTGAAGCATGGTCCACACTTGATGCTGTACTATACTCCACAACTGTAGCCCTGCCCTAGACCTACTGCTATTGGCTGACACAACTCCATCAGAGAGAAGGGGCTCATTTTGAGTGGTCAGCACTTTTTTTTAGCATTGCCATGCTTTGGTGTCTGTTGTCTTTCAGTGCACTGTTCTCATGGAAACCAGTGACAAGAAGCATGTTTTGCATGAAAGCCAAACTACCCTTGGCCCTACATACTCATGAACGTCTTGTTAATGAACTGAGTGCTTGAATTACTTGGTGGTCTATGGGGGTTTTTTGGGACAGCAATCACTGATCTTTGACACCGGAATGAAATCTCGGCCTTTGAATAGTTATCAAACATGAGTATGAGGCGAATAAACTGCTCGGCAATAACATACATTTTTGAATACAGTTAAACTGGCACAGGGCGTCTCACCCAGGGCCTGATTTTTTTTTCCTTCTGATTTTTTTACGACTATGATCATTTCCGAGCAGGTTTTGTGTAACAGCTAACCGCAGCCAGTGGGCCGCCCCGCGTCACGGTGGCGCGCTGTGTGTTAGGAAACCCTCCAGATACATGCTTATTAACATACTTTCATCTCTCTCTTTTTTTTTTTGTTCCACACAAAATAATGAACGCTCATAAATAAATAAATAAAGTGGAGTTAATGGCCATGTGCAGTCTGGCAGCTATTCCCCAGTGGCTTGTTATGAGCCTTAGCTTCCGCTCGCGCTCTCCCCAGCCTCGTCCACATCCCTCACCGCTCGCCTGTCTAGGAGTCAAGCAGCTGATGCTCTCCCACTCATTACGTCCACACTAAAGAAAGAACGGGTTATGTAACGTGCAGCGTTTTTCCTTCGCTACAGTCCACATGTGAAGTGTTTCTTCTTTCTTTCCTTTTTTTTTGCGGCCCCTATTAGTTCGGCACTGCTGGTTGAACGCCAGAAATATTAGCTGGCAACACAGCAGCAGCAGCAGCAGCAGCAGCAAAAAAGGGGTGTTTCTGTGCACCCTGCTGTATCTCCATTTCATCAGATTATGATGCAACGACCACTCCAATTAAGCTGGCCACTTAAAGCCCAATCCGTCTCCCCCCTGTTGCTCTGGAACATACGTTGACCTCGTGATTACGGTTCAAGTCATTCTAATCTAGTGACGTTCATTAGGGAATTGTCTTTTCTTTCCATGACCTACCTGCACACTGTATTATGCACTGGTGTACAGTTAAAGGCATCTGTTGATGCACGGTTCGTATAAGCCACTGGATATTTTGGGGTGATGGACCACTCTCGACCAGTGATGTACACACACTCCTCTATTAACACCCTTCATGTGTTCACAAACATTTAGCATTTTTAGGTTACAAAGATAATCCAGTGGTTCTTTTCAAACTTGCTTCCATAACTCTGGGGTTGGGGGTGGGGGGGTGGGGGGGGGTGCTAAGTTGTAATTTTAGATGTTTATCTCAACTATTACTATTTTCGCTATTATCAACTGCTAATTCAGTTAGCTTGTTGAATCTGATTTTGCCTCATCTAAAAAGCAATACCTGCAAAACTGAATATGTGGGCCAACCAATCACAAGTCATGGTCATTTAGCTCCAATTTAACAACCTATCTGTTGGAGCCAAGTTTTGTGTATGAGAAGGTCAGCAGCAGCTGCTGAGAAAGTTAACACAAAAGGGGTTTGAGGGATAGAGTGGAAAACTAAACAAGTTTGAGAGCTTCTAGTACACGCCCCAATTGTTTTGAGACGTCATGCAGGGTTCTGATGTCAACGCAGCTCTTTTCTGACCTCTTTTGCCTCTGACCTCTGAAGATCTTTTGAGGAAGAAGTCAAGATACCTCAAGAAACGATGTACAGGACTGTGCCAGAAAATATGAGCAGGTTGTTACATTATACATGGTGGACCTATCAGAGTTGGGGTTCCTAATAACTCCATCCATCCATCCATTTTCCAACCGCTTCTTCCGTTTCCAGGTCACGGGGAAGCTGGAGCCAATCCCAGCTGACTGTGGGCCTAAGGTGGGGTTCACCCAGGACAGGAGGCTCCACCCATCGCATCGCAACACACAGACAGACAGACAGACAGACACCCATTCATACACACATTCACACCTATGGGCAAGTTTTCCAATCCAATTAACCTACTGCAGCCTTTTGGACAGTGGGAGGAAACCCACACGAACACATGGAGGCACAGAAAGGCACCTGTGGCCAGGACCTTCTCACTGTGAGGCGACAGTGCTAACCACTGCACCACCGTGCCGCCCCACTCCATAACTCTTTAACGCATTTAACATTTACAGCAGAGGTTCTCAAATCTGGACCTTGAATCCAGATTCCGGTCCTGGATTTTGTAATCAAAAACAGATATGATTCTCAGTGGCCAATCAATTATATTTCAGTATCTACAGGTGATTACAAAATCCAGAAGTGGAATCTGGATTCAAGGTCCAGATTTGAGAACCTCTGAAGGTACCGTCCCACTACACTGCTCCCTGGGCACTGTTGGTAGCTGCCCGCTGGTGCACGTGTGATGGGTTAAATGCAGAGGTCACATTTCGTTGTGGTCACCTTTACTTTCAAATGTTAATTATCTGTATTTTTGCCACCTATCTGCTGCTCACAGTACTGCATAATGCATAAAGCATCTGGTATTTTAGTTAATTGCACTGCCATGTTTGCATATTGCAGTAATGCACATTGGATTTTATTAATGCTGCCCTACTACCACTGTGTAGATCTGTAACCTGTACATGGCTCAATTCAACACAGTGTTAATTATGTTATGTAAAAGTGTAAAAGTTTACATTTTGGCAACAGAGGACTAGCAAAGTAAAAATTTCATTGTACAGTGTAACTGCTTGTTCTACTACGCACATGACAATAAACTCTTGAACCTTGAATCTCATAAAGTGGCCATTGTGAGTTGAGGTGTAAACAACATCATCGAGAGTGGATTTCTTACTGAGATTTCTTCTTACAGTGGCAGTGAATGGAATCAGGTGTTATAATATATCCCTTTAATTTACGGGATATATTATAATGTATTATTTATTATATATAATTATATATATATATATATATATAATTTATATATTATTATTAATTTATCCAACTACCACAGAAGTTAAACATGAGTTTTATATGTAAATGATGTTTTCTTTTGACTTTTGTCTATCAGTGGCTTGCTTATACACATCGTGTCCCATCGTGACAGAAAATTTAGGATATTTAAGGCTCAACTCTCCTCCAAACTATCGTAAACATTAGGAAATGTATTTGTTTCTGTTTATTATTTTTTATCAGTCTATCACCACCAAGTGTCTATAGAATAGGACGTTTCATACTATAGGCTCTATTTTGAGGACCTAGCATAAAGTTTAAAGCACAAGACACAGCTAACATTTATGGGCGTGTCCAAATCCATTTTGCTATTTTGTTGGCAGAAAAGTCAGACAAGGAAGGGGCGGAGCTCTAGTGGATTACTATCGTAGATATACTATATATAGTTTTCAGCGAGAAAGCAGACCTGCTTGTGCATGAAGTGAAAATGTGTGAGCACATCATTTACAGGAGCTGCTCTTTTCCACCTGAGCCTTTCGAGTGTCATTAGTGCACTTCCAGCATGTAGTTGTGTCTGTAACGAGCATGTTACTAAAATGCAATGCGTCCTGTCTCGCCTCTATTAAAAAGCAGCATCATTGTTTTTTTGAAAATGGGGACACATAGCATAAAATAGAGGAATGCACTGGAATTAAACTAGCAAAACCACTTTGCATCATGCTTTCCCCTGGTGTAGGGCCCTAATTTAATCAGAATGGGGTTGAAATATGCAGAAAATTTGAAAAACTGTTGGATTTCTCCTTTAAAATAATTACTCGGGTTATTCAGTGCCTTTAAACCAACTCTGTCAGAGTATTTCCATGTGTTACTTTCTCTAGTCATTTGGCCAACACAGGCAGACAGAGGGCAACAGCCTGGTCAAGTACATTAAGGCTCCCTCTTAATTAGCTATTTAATTTAATTTGCTTCAGACAGTGCTACTTTTTCAAAGCAAAATGAGCACGGGAGTGAGAATTCCAAAGGTCAGCCAGGCAGTTTTGTTTATTTGTCCAAATATCCCTCGATCGTCCACTGCTTCGGGGTTTCTCCTGCTTAATGAACCAGGCCATTATGTGGGAGGTCAGGCAGGGTCAAAAGAGAGCTATCAAACGACCCTGAACCAAATCAAGGCCTTGCTTGTTTTTAGCTTACAGTACCAAACTCAATGGGCATAAAATGTCAGTATCAAAAGGCTTGTGAGTTTCGTTTTGTCCAGAAAGCCATAACCATACAATACATAAGGCTCAGCATAAGTGGATGTGATGCTCAATTCATTTCCCTCTTATAAGCAGTTGCTAGCTTGAGGGGGCGAGAACAGCCACATCTGCATTGGGTATGTTTAAAATGACATGCTCTATTTGCATTTTCAATGGAGCCACGTAATTAACAAAGATATTTTTATTAAGGAGCCTTTGTCGATAAATCCATTAGTGAAACATCATTAATAACATATTTTACAGATTATGCGTCTGGACTCAGTGTAAAACACTGCTTGACTGAGCGTATTCCAGACCACAGCTTGCTAAGCTAATCAAATTTCATGCCTGTTTTGTGACGAAAACAAGAAAATCTGAAATCAATCCACCAATTCAATGGTGGAAATAATGGAAGCTTTAAACATTCCACCCATTTTTCACCCTCAGAGCATAATTAAAAGGTTAAGATGCAAATAAAGTCATTCAGAGTGTGAAACGATGTGGAATGCACAGTGGTGGTGAATGGAACCAGACGTCTCAAGCACTCAGTGCCTCTAAAGGCTTCCTCACAGATTTCGTCCCCTTGGAATTATAAGGTTCTATCTGACATTTTAGGCAAAACTGAGTTATTCGCATGTTAATATTCTATGATAGATGATTAAATGTGTTTTTTTTCATGTTGCATGCAATTTTGTATTTTTACCTAGAAACATATAGTAGCGTATGTTTGCATGGAAGGCAAAAACTATGACGTTCAATATCTCAAAACCGTTCAGGATGTAGATCAAACCTTATAATTCCAAGGGCACAGTAAGTTGCCTGGTATGGGACACTGTTTTACGATAGTTGTAAGAAGAATTTGGTTTTAAATGTATATTTTTAAAAACATTTTTCAAGGCAGAAGTTTGTAATCAAAGGTCTATTCTTGTGCTGTGGACGTTGGGCCTGGTTCCATTCATCACCACTGTAAAGCGTTGATAAGATTCAGAACAATGAACCATTTCACACCAAACCACTCTGAATAACTCTGTTAACATTCCAACCTCTGAATTATGCAGAAACATTTTTAAATGCTAGAATTCCCTATTAATATTCTTCTCTTAATAACAAATATTGGTGGGTCGGTGTGCTGATCTGAAATTGGCAATTTAACCGCACATTTTGGAAAATCATAATCAGTCCTAATGAAGTGAAGTGAAAGTGACTCTTTGTCATTGTGAACACACTCAAGCACCACAACGAAATGCAACCTCTGCATTTAA
>JBBPDA010000037.1:17708072-17734484 GCA_037974385.1 Arnoldichthys spilopterus | reverse complement strand
ATATTGCACATTGGATGGAGGTAAGAGAATTGACAGTGTGAGGTGGTTTATGAGTTCAGGAGCCTGATGGCCCGGTACTAGGCCACCACTGCCCCCAATGATAATAATATTTCATAATTAACTTCCATTTGCTTTGTTTCTCATAAGTGCGTAGCTTCTCTGGGCTTATAAAGGGAGACTAGACAAGGAACACCTGGGCAGGGGAGGAGACAAGAAACAAGGACCAGGTGAAAAAGGAGGAGTTAAGGCGGGACTAAGGCAAAGCACATGGCAAAAATAAACACAGACCAGAATAATCAAACACAGGAAACAGAACCTGATACAAAAGACAAAACAAGGAAAAAGACAAGTCCTCACAATAACTTTGAATGGGCCCAAAATAGTCATATCCAACTGTGTTGAAATCCTAGATTTCCGGATGCATCATTTCCTAAAGAAATGGTCGAAATTTGCAATTAGTTCCAGTAAGCCACAGATGGTCTCGATGCAGCAGCTGTCTTGGTCAGTACTGTACTTGCCCTAAGGGGATGCAGTTATGGAGAATGACTGCAGAACTCACCCAAAGCAGTGCTTCCTCAAAGCACACTGCTCCCACACTCATTATTGGTGTGCATGAATGTTTGATTAGCATTCTGGATTTGTTTATCGGCCTTATAAACCAAAAAACCCTGGTGGCAAATATATAGATCAATCTTTATTCCACGTGTAGCGCAGGCGTCAATACCGAATAACTTAGGCCACATACGCGCTAAATTTACAGCGTTCTGCGGCGTAATAATATTTTACACGTTAGCCCCGGACAATATTTACAGCGCTGCGTAATGCTCTCCAGCAGAAGCACTTAGGTGCATGAAGGCCAGAATTCCACTGCATTAGAACATACACTAATCAGCCATAACATTAAAACCACTGGCCTCACATTGGGTAGGTCCCCGTTGTGCTGCCAAAACAGCTCCTGACACCTTCCTATCAAAGCCTGCATTAACATTTTGTGCAGCAGGAGCTTGGGAAACCTGCTTTCAGTTTGCTTCAACATCAACTTCGTTGCCCACGGTTGTCCTTCACTTTTGGCAGGTGCATTCCTGGAACATTCCACAAGAGCTGCCGTTCTGCTGCTTCCAACACATCGACTTCAAGAACTGACTGTTCACTTGCTGTCTTAAGTTATCCCTTCCCTTGACGGAAGCCACTGTAAGAAGATCCTCAATGTTATTCACTTTTCCTGTTGGTGCTTTCAGTATGGTGGCTGACTGGTGTACACAGTTACACCCATGACGTGGGGCGTCTCACCGCAGGCCTTTTGAAAACACTCGCTGTTTTGCTAAAATGCCAACAGGGGAATGTCTTGAGGGACTGAACTAGAAGCTGCTCAGTTTAGGACAACTGAATAATTTACTTTGTCTGTTCTGCATAAGCTCCAGGAAGATGTGCACTGTGCACCGACAGGCTAGTCCCAGGTGCGTATCAGCCTAGCATTTGAGACTAGCTTCCATCAGCGTCCCCCACTGTGCTGAAAACTACTAATAAAGATCGTCCACAAATGAGCAGCGGTAGCGAGTGAGCGAGTGTATAAAGACCCTGCTTGCTTGTGGCTGGCGGTGAAACTCCTCTGCATACAATATCACCCACTGAGCTTTGTCACTGGGCAGAGTTAGCAGCAGCTCTGCTAAATATAACACAAACTTCATTGATTCCAGGACAAACAGACGTTTTTTCTCTTTTCTTCCTTGCCTCCTTCTTTTGCTACCTCAGTGTAGGCAGTTCCTCCGCCAGTGGTGAATCAGAAATAATTGATAGGCTCTAACTAATGGCTATTGACAGGCTTTCGGTGCTTTCACCTGTCTACATAACGAACGGCTGAAAAGTAATCTCGTGGAGTAGGCTTTAATTACGTAATTGGCTATTTGAGAGTAGTTGAAATAATTTGCTGACACATTTGGCAGCCGGATGGTGCTTTGACTGAGGCCCTATGACAGCCATTAGGTTTGCCCGTGTGTCCATATGGGGAGTACAATGCAAATAGCGTGCGCTATTATGAATGGGTTTTATGGCCTGTTAGAGCCACATATTCTGGTGATCAGCATTCGTTACAATACGAATGGCACCACTGATGTCACAGTTTGTTTGTTTTTTGTCCTGAAGAAGAAAAGTCAAAAGTGAAATCCGATGCTGAACCATTGGAAGTCCATTGGAAATTTAAAAAAAACAAATGACAGAGATTGTGGTCAGCCCTGCCGAGGCACAGCAAAGATGCTGTTTCAGTGGTTGAAATGACCCGAATGGTGAAGAGGAAAATGCCTTGTTCACACTACAAGATTGCAAAAGTGGTTGGATTTCTGTACTGTTTACACTACACAGCCTTGAGACTCCCTAGTTAGTTGCTGACCCTCTGCTGCTGGTCTGTTCACACTGTCAAAGTCACACAGTTGTGTAGTGAACAGAGCGGCAACAGGGCGTCTCCAACAACACCAAATTTCAGCACCACTGGTAAGCTGACGTAGGAGAGTGGCTCTTGGGGACCGTACCTTATGGTACCTCAGTGGTACATGTGCTGGTCTGGGATTTGAACCAGAGGCCTTAAGGTCACAACTCCCTAACCATTACACCACAGCTCATGTACCCGGGGTTAGAAAGCACAAGCTTTACAGCATAAGAGTTCTTCATTTTCCCAAATTGTCTACAAAGTTTGGTCATCTCACCTTCCACCCACTAGCTATGACTCCCCCAATCACCCACCAAGGGTGGCCATGGACAACAACAGCACCACTGGCGACTGCAGCGAGAATAAAACATCTCTGCAGTGTTAATTTCTGCTGGTTCCCCTGTAGGATTTTAGAATTATGTGACTTCATGGACACTGTAGAGAAGCTTGAATCTGAGCTGAAGGAAGTGCACAATAACATTAGACTAGAAAGAACTCCCCCACAAGAAATTCCAAGAAAGACTGATGCATGCGCAGCCATAACTGCAGATTTATTTAAACTAATGAGAGTAGGCTTGGTTGAGGAAGGAGAGGAGTTTGATGCTGAAGCAGAAGGAGCAAAGCTTCATATACTGCTTGATCAAAACTGTGCCAATTCCATATTTGGCTCCATCATTTCCAGGATTAGCATGTTAGCGCTAAGCTAACAGTAGCAGGAATAAACATTTTTGGCTATTCTAGAATAAGCACAGACATTTCAAGTTTATGAAAGACATTCCACGTGTTATATCTGAAGCATGTCACAGACGTTAACATGTCTTAGCCGTCAGAACACTTTATCTCCAAAATGGTAACTTTTTGGGAGAAGGAAAAACAATACTTCTATTACCCTGTTGTGTAATAGAAGTGAAAGTAAAATATTTGTTTCCCTTTAGTTTATTGTTTATGGTGATCTGTTCAACATGAAATGTGCACACAGCACAAAGGTCAGCTGGTGTGCTCAAATTAATTAAAAAATGTCAAAACAGAGATACGAGGTTTTGTTTTGACAGGAACAATATATTTGAGCTTTTATGCAGCAGTTTTACAGCGACTCTTTCAGCAAAGTCTGCTGGCATAGATGCGTTGCCGCTGTTTTCCATGTCTGCCATTTGACTGAAACCTGGTTACGGCTCTACAGTAAATGTATCTAGAACTTTCTGAAGGCCTGTGGTAATGTTTTTTTTCCTCTCTTGTTCCCATTGATTATAGACATGCGTGTGTTCTCAGACATCATTATGCCTTTCTCTGAAGGCCTAGAAGGCCCCGAGGCTTCCTCGTGGGTAAAAATCATAGCCCCTCATGTATTTGTGCTTGGAAACACAAAAGAAAGCACCGAATGAAAGGCTGGCTAAGACAGAGAGGTGGTGAATGAGCAGACTGAGGAGGCATTAGGCTGAAAAGGCCTGGTGGACTTTCCATGAGTGAGCATTCATTATGCAGCTGTCTGTGTGCACTAGCTCAGGAGAAACAGCCACGATTAAATTAAGTCTGCAGCCTGCCACATTAAACACGGCCGTCTTCAGGCCTTTATGTCACCACTGTTTACATTAACGGAATCAAAAAGCCAGTAGTGGGGTCGGGGTGGGGGGAGTGTGGGGGTGGCTGATGCAGGAGGTTTTGAGAAGGAAACAGTGGCAGCGTCACCTCATCATTAGCGTTGGCTCATTAAGACGTTTTTGATGACGAGCGCGACAGTCAAACCTCTTATATCATTTCAGAGTCAACACACATGTCAGCTGACTGTGGCGGGCTGCCCCCTAATTGGCGTGCTCCGTTAAAGCCTCTCAATTAAAATCATCAATGCGAGTGGTCCGTCTTTTTGAAAGGAAATGCAATTCACTCATGCTCTGATAAGTGGGAGCTGACTTTATCACTTAATAGGCAAGCTCACAAATATATTACTGGAGGCTGGCCAGAAAACACAGCAACGCTCCTCTGCGGCAGCCAGACCATGCTTACACTATAGCACATTAACCGCATTTAAAGGAATACTCCAGCCCGGTCTCCAGCTGCAGCATCCAAACCATGTATCTGACTGCCACAGTTGTATATGTATATTACATCTACAACAGAAATGTATGTATGCGTTTATAAAGTGAGTGATTATTTGTTATTGTGAACACAGCACACTGCACCACAACGGAACGTGACCTCTGCATTTACAGTGCTTGGGGAAGGTACCTTGTTCACAGGTACTTCAGTGATACAGTCTGGGATTTGAACCAGCAGCCTTCCAATCAGAGGAGCAACTCCCTAACGCCATCACTGCCCCATGTTGTTTTGTAATAGGGAAGTACAGTGATGTCAGAATCATATTGGTATCAGCAGATATTTGTTGGGAAAATATACATACATATATAAATGCAATACTATATGCAAGTTTGTGCCAATATAGGAGTATATAAAAAATAAGTACAGCCCCTAAAAATGAATGTATTCAAACAGGAAAGCATTTCACCCTCTTTGAGAGAAGATCTACAGATAAAGGTGAGGTACTCCAACAAACAGCACATAAATGTCATAATTCTCATAATTTAAATTAACAAAAAAACAGATCAGTCACATGGAAAAAGCAAGTGAACCCTAAGATTCATCACCCCTGCATGTCCATAAAATTAGAATCAGGTGTTCCAGATTAGGTGCCATTGATTAGAACCTTAGGTAGACCCTTCAACAGGACAATGATCCTAAACACAGTAGCAAATC
The DNA here is from genome assembly GCA_037974385.1 of Arnoldichthys spilopterus. Lineage (NCBI taxonomy): Eukaryota > Metazoa > Chordata > Actinopteri > Characiformes > Lepidarchidae > Arnoldichthys > Arnoldichthys spilopterus. The sequence continues at coordinate 17,729,314 of JBBPDA010000037.1, read as the reverse complement.
CTCCATTGAATGGCTCAAGAAACAAATGATGGTTCCTTAGAACCCCATTGAAATGTTGTGTAGGATTTGAAAAATACAAGATACATACAAGAAAACCCTGAAACATCTTGAACTCAACAATTTTGCATGAAGGAGTGGTAAAAAATTACAGCAACATGATAGAAGATGTCCTACAGGAAGTTAGTTCTGCTAAATAGGGCATTGCTTCTTTAGAACTTCGTTTTTTCTGCTAATATTCTTAAATATTAAATATTTTCATATATATTTTACATATATGTATATATATATATATATAATTAAATATCTATTAATATATATAGTGTGATATATAATTCCTGCCAGATGGCCCCATGGTCTCAATACAGATCTTGGCTTGTCTCGCAATGATGAAGGAACATGACCTTCAACTCAGCCTCTCTAAAACTGACCTCTTGGTCATCCCAGCCAATCAATCTGTCCACCACAATATTAACATAATCGCTTCTTCATATCTCACCTCACCCAAGGTGCGAGGAAACCTTGGTGTCATAATTGATGACCAGGTATTCTTCGTCTGGTACAGGCCATGGCCATCTCTCACCTCGACTGCTGTTATGCTTTTTAGCAAGTCTCCCAGCATGCACAGTGAAACCCCTACAGATGGTCCAGAACACAGCGGTGACCTAAAAGGGCACATGTCACACTGCTACTCATTGACCTACACTGGGAACCCATGGATGCCTGATTCAAATTCAAGTCACTAACGCTTGCTTACAGAGCAACTACTAGATCTGCACCCGTCTACCTGAACTTGCTAATACAGGCGTATGCTACTTTATGCCTGTTGCATTACTCCAATGTACACAGGCTGGCATTGCCATCTCTTTTTTGTTTGTGGTTCCCTGGTGGTGGAACAAGCTATGCTTTTTGAGCAGCGCTCTTTGAGTTGGGACCGTTACAACTGCTCAATGGATACATTTTTCCTTCCTCAGCTTTTTTATGCATGAGTGTGTAATGAAACCAGTCCTACAAAGCATCAGTGCTTTGAAAATTCCATTCATTTTCATTCATAAAAGTGTGAAAAGTCGTAACAACAGTGAAACATCAATCTAATATAAGCAATATAAGAACAAAAATTCTGCTTGTGATGCTTCATTCTGTTTAGCCTGTCACAGCCACTCACAGGGCTACACCCTGCTGTGTATATAAGCAAAGCAAACTTAGAAATGAAGTTTTAGATCACGGATCAGAGCCCAGAACACTAACGCTTACAAAAAGAAATGAAATGTAAATTCTATTTAAGGATTTAATTGCTAATATATATTAATTTTAATTAATTAAATAATAATTCCAGCCCTAAACAGAGGCGTTTATAGTGGATGGGAAGGTGGAGGTGCAGCAGTTATTGTGAGGAGTGTTGAGTCAACAGGCATTTTTCCAGGGAAATCAGAATTATTGCCCATACAGATGCAGCAGATTAGGCTGAAAAATGCTGGAGCATTAACTTTAACGGGCTTACATCTGACCACAAATTGATTTGATCTCAAAAAGGATTGCGAACTCAGACAGGCCACAGATATAAGACTGCTGATTCTTTCTATTGCACCTAATCTCTGTGAATACTGTTTAAATGGTCATTCTTACAGAAAGGCAGAGCTAGCATTGCCCTGCTTAGCTGAAAAAGTTTACAGTAGGACATCCTCTACTACATCATCTTTGACGCTGCAAAATTCCTTCAGTTGAGTTCAAGATCTTTGAAGGTTTCTTGCATATACTTCTTGCCTTTTTCAAATCCCATAAAACATTTCAATGTGTTCATTTGAGCCATTCCTTGGTGGGTTTGCTAGTGTGCTTAGGATCATTACTGATCACTGTTAAAGGTCTACCTAGGGTTATATGTGAAATATGTTACTTTTTTCTTAATTTTTCACACGAAAAAAGTTTGTTTCATTTCACAATTCCACAACCGCTCTCATGTTCCGGAATATAAATAAACATATAGGTCTTCAGACTGTGAAAATCAATTTCTATTAACAATGTTTTAATTGGATCTTTAACTGGAGATTTAGCTGATGAAGTAAAGCCTAATGAGTGTCTAGATTGCCTTGTAAATAGTGAATATAGATACCACTTCTCCGGGGCTAATCAAAATGCTTTTGCTCATTAGTCACCAAAGCGCACATATAAAATAACAGTTAATGACTGCTCATTATGCACAGAATTGATATCTTGTTAAAGCAGACAGCAACAAAAGCTCCACTGAATGTCAGCATTTGTGAGGCTTCATGACACTAAGACAAATCTTTCTGAACAACTGACATCAACCTACATTCTTGAAGGCTTATTCTGACACACGTTTCTGACAAATGACATGTTTACATTTATGAGAGCATCATTTAAACCGTCAGACTTTAATTATATTGCACATTTTATACAAACAAATACAAATAAAAGAAACAAAAACTAATTAAAAGTAATCAAAACAATGAAACAATTACAACAGCTCCCCCTGCAACCCCAATAAGTAATAAACAAATAATGAAAAAATAATAAATAAGTAATTAAAAATTAGTTTTTAATGGTTTATTAATTGCATATAGTTTTTGCTTGTTTTAACAGAATCAAGTATCTTTATTATCATTGCACAAGTACAAGTAGATGCTATAAAGACAATACAGACGTTAAAGTAAAAATATAACGGTGGATAAATAAACAGCAATAGAAGTGAATTGTGAATAAAAAAGTGAATACAAATCCCAACAGTGTGATGAGTAATGGCAATGGGACATATACCCGCGGTGGCAGCATCAGTAATGGGTATAAACAGTATCAGTGTGCAGTAAAACATACCAACAGTGGATAAATGGCAATAAGTAGTGAATACAGTACAGACGACAATAGAAATATTCCAACACACATGCACTGCAGTACTTGTTCGGTAAGCAGCAATGACAGCAGGGTTTAAATCATTAATAGTGATATTTAGTGAAAAGATCTCACTGCACTTCATTTCTTAATACGCACAGAGACGACTCTTTATAAAAAAAATGGATAGAAATACGTTGAATAATCTTTTAATAAACAGTAAAGCCAGTATGAGAAATATGAAACATCACCTGCATTCATCATTTCTTTACTTGCAGTACAAGAAGTACAAGGTACATGGGATATTCTCCATATCCCAAAGGCGAAACAACATGAAGTCTTGTGTGTGAGCGTGCGAGGAGTGTTTCTATACGTGGAAACCAAAAGCACGTTGCACGAGGCACTAATGCAGGTCCACTGGCATTCCTGGCCTAGCGTGGAGGAGCTGGTCTTCACTTGTTCTCCAGAACACAGGGTTGAGGCTGACTAATGGCCTTTGCTGATGCAGCTTCCCACTGCTTTTGTATTAAAGATGAGATTGATTCCAAGCTCCATTTGTAAGGAAGTCCTGCTGCTGCTGTCGAGCTGCCGGTCCGAGAGCCAGGCGCCTTGTGTGTATGTGTGTGTATGTGTGTGACCAGAGGAATGGAGCTGCTGCAGAAGCTGTCAAATAAGAGAACACAATCACTGCAAAGGTTTTAGTTGTTGCTTTAATAATGGAAATGGATGGGAAATTAATGTAGGCGCTGGAGATGTGTGAGCAGGACCGCCTGGGCTAGCAGAGACCCTCGAGCTTCTCAGAAATGGCGATGCTTGGACTAAAATGCAAAGGCAGTGGTGATTCGCCGTTGAAAATGTATCAGTTTTTCAATTTTTCTGCAAAATTCAGCGTTTAAGATGTAAACAAAGTCATTCAGAGTGGGTTTGGTGTGAAATGGTTCAATGCAGAGACGTTAAACAAATTTCCTTACAGTGGTAGTGAATGGAACCAGGGGTCATGATGTCTACAATGCAAGTATAGCAATTTTGTTAGCTGTCGAACCTAGATCAGTGAACCTATATGTGTCTTCTCATATGTTGACGATGGTAAAATATTGAATATTCTGAAAAAATGTAGATTTCCATGTGAACTATTTTGCCGCACCACCCCCTTCATGTATTCCATCCATCCGTTTTCTAAATGGCTTCTTTCATTTCCCGTCAAGGGGAAGCTGGAGCCAATCCCGGCTGAATATGGACCCAAGGCGGGGTTCACCCAGGACAAGAGGTTCAACCCATCACAGGGCAATGCAGAGACAGACAATCATTCACACTCACACCTACGGACAATTCAGAGAATCCAATCAACCAATCCTCCAAGCCTTTGGACAGTGGGAGGAACCCGGAAACCCTGGAGGAAACCCACGGCAACACAGGGAGAGCTTGCAAACTCCACACAGAAAGGCACCTGTGGTCGACCCGGGGAACAAACCCAGGACCTTGTTGCTGTGTGGCGACAGCACTAACCACTGCACCACTGTGCCATCCCAAACATCACCAAGGTTCCCTTGAGCAAGGTACCATCCCGCTACACTGCTTCCCAGGCGCTGTTGGTAGCTGCCCGCTGCCCCACGTGTGCACGTGTGATGGGTTAAATGCAGAGGTCACATTTCGTTGTGGTGCTTGAGTGTGTTCACAACGACCAATAGTCACCTTCATGTCACCTTCACTTTAGAGGCATTACAGTCTTGAGATGTCTGGTTCCATTCATCACCACTGTAATAAATTCTGACTTGGAAAATTTCACTAGAATTGGGAATTTCCCATCACACCAATCTGAACAGCTTTGTTTACATCATAATTATATAATTATGGAGACATTCTGACAAATCGTTGGAACTGCTCTTAGCCACATCAAACTTCACTTGGAACATCTGAAAAGGGACAAGGCGAAACGCTGGGACCTTGGAGAGCTTTAAAAGAAGGTTCTCCTCTAGAATCAATGCTGACAAGAGTTGAAGCTGTGATTAAGGCATATAGTGGACGTTCAGTTATTGGTTATTTATTGACACCCAGTGTGTTGCCCTGTTCTCTGCTGCCCACATAAGCAGCTGTGTAGGTAGACAGAATTTCCACCAAAATAGTGCCTTATAAAACAGAGTGAGACACTCGAGGTAGAGAGCAAATAATTCTACAATTGACCCATTTGTGCTCCTCCCACCACCATGAGGCTGGTGAAGCATTAAAGAAAACCTAAAATCCCAGGTTGGAGTTTGGAGTCGTTCTTCCTTACGTTCTTCAGAGGTTTTCCTCTTAAGTTCCTGTCGGATCCTCTTGGTTCCTCTCAGTGGAGGAGGTTTGGTTCCTTCCAATGATTCTTACTCTTGTTTTTAATAGGAGGTTTACCTTGTGTTGCAGTTCGTCTCATTGTTTTTCGCCCATGCTTTCAAAGAGTTTTTCTTTTGAGTATTGGTTCCTCTTTGTTCTTAGGAGGAAGTTTCCTTTTGAATCTTGGTTCTACGCAGTGATTCTCTTATTTTTAATTTTATTTAAGGAGTTTTTCCTTCCTTGACTCCTCACTTGGTTCCCCTAGGACAGGGTTTCCTCTCCTCCTCATTATTCCTCATGTTTTTAGACAGTTTTTCTGTTTAAGTCTGGGTTCCTCTCAGTCATTCTTCCCCATGCCCCAAGGACAGGGTTCCATGAGTCTTGGTTCCTCTCCGCCTTTTCTCCTCAGGTTTTTAGACAGTTTTTTCTTTTGAGTCTTGGTTCCTCTCAGTGGTTCTACCTTGTGTTTATAGAGAGATTTTCCTTTTTAAGTCTTGACTCCTGTTGGTGTTTTTTTCTCAAATTTAGAGAATTTTTTTTCTGACTCTTGGTTCCTCTCCGCCTTTTCTCCTCAGGTTTTTAGACAGTTTTTCCTTTTAAATCTTGGATCCTCTTACTGCTTCTACCTTGTGTTTATAGAGAGATTTTCCTTTTGAGTCTTGATTCCTGTAGGTGGTTCTTCCTCAAGTTTAGAGATTTTTTTCTTTCTGAGTCTTGGTTCCTCTTAGTGGTTCTACCTTGTGTTTTTAGAGAGTTCTTCCTTGTTAGTCTTGGCTCCTCTAAGTGGTTCCTCCTCATGGTTAGAAGATTTTCCTTTAGAGTCTTGGTTACTCCCAGTGGTTCCTCTTCATGGTTAGAAGATTTTCCATTTGAGTCTTGGTTCCTCTCAGCGGTTCCTCCTCATGGTTAGAAGATTTTCCTTTTGAGTCTTGGTTCCTCTCAGTGGTTCCTCCTCATGATTAGAAGATTTTCCATTTGAGTCTTGGTTCCTCTCAGTGGTTCCTCCTCATGATTAGAAGATTTTCCATTTGAGTCTTGGTTCCTCTCAGTGGTTCCTCCTCATGATTAGAAGATTTTCCATTTGAGTCTTGGTTCCTCTCAGCGGTTCCTCCTCATGATTAGAAGATTTTCCATTTGAGTCTTGGTTCCTCTCAGTGGTTCCTCCTCACGATTAGAAGATTTTCCATTTGAGTCTTGGTTCCTCTCAGTGGTTCTACCTTGTGTTTTTAGAGAGTTCTTCCTTGTTAGTCTTGGCTGCTCTCTGGGGTTCCTCCTCATGTCTCTAGGACGGTTTCTATTTGAGTCTTGGTTCCTCTCAGTGGTCCTACTTCGTGTTTTTAGAGAGATTTTCCTTTTGAGTCTTGGTTCCACTCAGTGTTTTTTTTCGCCCAGTCTTTTTTCATACACGAGCAATACTTGTACGTGTGTCTGTGAACAGGTGCAATGAATATTAGAGCAAACTCAGTGCAGATGCGGTGTGTGTGTGTGTGTGTGTGTGTGTGTGGTTTTGTGTGTGCAGATGCAAGTTTGCTGAACACACACACACGGTGACGTCAGACGGAGCGCACGGAACGCAATTGGTCCACTGAGTGCGCGAGGAGGAGCTCCCCTTATAAGAGCGGCGGCTCGCGCGCTCGGGAACCCCTGCATCACGGCGGCGCTGCGCAGACTAGAGCGACCGAGTGTGTGTGTGCGAGCGCGTGTCCACTTCAACACATCTTACAGCATGAGCGAGGTAAGAAAGCAGCGGGGTGTGTGTGTGTGTGTGTGTGTGTGTGCAAAGGAAACATACACGCACGCACACACGCAGTGTGCGAAATGAACAGCGCCGCGTGGTTCTTATGCATATTGGTATATGGAGCTCGCGCGCGCAACTTTGTTCGGCGCAAACGAGGTCGCGCGACTCGGCGGTGAGGTGTGTGTGTGTGTGTGTGTGTGTGTGTGGGGGGGGGGGGTTCCCCTGGCGAGCGCGCGCATCAGCAGGTGCTTGAGAGTTTGGGCGCGAGGCTTTAGGGGGCTCTGTACGAGGGCGTGGGGGTGGAGTGGGGAATGTGTGTGTGTGTGTGTGTGGGGGGGGTGTTTAATGTGACAGCTGTCACTCAGGCTTCACTCGACTTCGCCCGAAAAGAGCCTGAAGCGCCTCCAGCGAGCGCGCGGTGTGTTTCACTGGAAGCTGCTGCTGATGTGCAATAAACTGTCAACAGCTGTGGGAGTGTTCAGAGCGGTGGGCAGGTAGCGTGCGTGCGTGCGTGCGTGCGTGCGTGCGTCTGTGTGTGTGTTTGCTTTGCTTGGACAGCCTTATCCAAACTTGTGCATGACACAGTTTAAACAGAACAAAGATTAAGATCTACATGCATTTTTCTCATACACACATCATACACATCATACACACCTCATACACACCTAGTACACACATCATACACACCTCATACACATCATACACACATCATACACACCTCATACACATCATACACACCTCATACTCATCATACACACATCATACACACCTTATACACATCATACACATCATACACACCTCATACACACCTTGTACACACATCATACACACCTTATACACATCATACACACCTCATACACATCATACACACCTCATACTCATCATACTCATCATACATACATCATACACACCTTATACACCTCATACTCATCATACACACATCATACACACCTCATACACATCATACACACCTCATACACATCATACACACCTCATACACACCTTGTACACACATCATACACACCTCATACACATCATACACACATCATACACACCTCATACACATCATACACACCTCATACTCATCATACACACATCATACACACCTTATACACATCATACACATAATACACACCTCATACACATCATACACATATCATACACACCTCATACACATAATACACAACTCATAGACATCATACACACATCGTACGGTTATGAGGTGTGTAAAAGGTGTATGATTTGTGTATGAGGTGTGTATGATGTGTGTATAAGGTGCGTATGAGGTGTGTAAAAGGTGTGTATGAGGTGTATGATGTGTGTATGAGGTGTGTATAAGGTGTGTATGATGAGTGTATAAGGTGTGTAAAAGGTGTGTATGAGGTGTATGATGTGTGTATGAGGTGTATGAGGTGTGAATAAGGTTTGTATGATGTGTGTATAAGGTGTGTATGAGGTGTGTATACGATGTGTATGAGGTGTGTATACGATGTGTATGAGGTGTGTAACAGAGAACATGTTCATATGAGCTTAACATACTGAAAAAAACTAAATATGTGTGTGTGTAAGGTTGGACAGGCCACATTTTGGTGTTAAATTCAGCAAATAAATGGTGATTGTGAATTAAACACATATGTGTGTGTGTGTGTGCAGTATTTACAGCTATACATTCATATTCATAGATCACCTGCCAACATCACAAGCCTTTTAGCATTAACTGTAACACTAAATCTGTTTTGTATTTTATAGTGTATTATATATACTGTATATGTATATGTATTTTTCTTTTAAAATGGGTAAAACTGTATTTAAAATATATACAATGTTTAAAATAACATGCATAAATAATAATATAAACAATAAAAATATATAGAGATTAAATAGATGTCATTTATATATTTTTTGTATTTTCATATGTTAATATAAATGTGTTTAATAAAATGTTTGTTTATTTTAGTGCTATTTTGACTTGGCACACAGGTAAACCTGGTGCACTGGAGCTCATTGCTTTTGCAGTGCCCTCCTGTATTCTGCCGTTACCGCTTCTGTTGAGGACGCACTTGCAGTGGGTACCTCGCATGCATGCGTGGCTGCCTGGCGTGGAGCTGCTGCAGCAGCAGCCCTTTCAAAGACAGAGCAGAACTCAAGATGTTACATAAAGGATTAGTGCTCACTTTCCTCCCTGATGAACTTATTGTGTAGGAGAGAGCGGCGAAAGTGGCTCAGTCAGCTGCGCGTGCACGCGCCGATCTCTGTACGCCCTCCACAGGCTTGACTGACAAGCTGAATTATTAGTCAAACGACGAGAGAGAGAGAGAGTGAGGGGGGGGCGAGAGGGAGGAGAGAGCGAGAGCTGTGTTCTGCATGGCAGGCGGAGTGTGGAGCGCTGGTGCAAAGTGCAGGGCGAGGAGAGCGAGCCACAGGGAAAGGCCACACACAGCGCTCCCTGAATAATGAAGGCATGACACTGACCCCGACCAGCGGCACGGTGTCTTCATTACAGGGCCGAGCGAGGTTCTAATTGTTTTCTTCCAGCCGGGAACACGCCCTGGGTGCTGTCCAGTGCGTGGTTACAGATTGGTGCATGCTGCCAGCCTTGAGCACCACACTCAGTCAGGTTCAGTGGATTCCCGTGTCGGCTGATATTAAGGGAGATGAGTGGGAGAGTGGGGAGGGTCCTTTCCGCCACGTACCGCTGGTTCTTCTCTGCAGCTGCCTGTATCCTAAACACAGGCTCCAACCACGCTGTTACTACCTGCACAGCCTCACCAGCCAGCACTCTTCTGTATGGGGGTAGTAGGGACTGCATAGGGGGTCTGGCTAGGGACAGCATGGGGGTTTGACCCGGGATAGCATAGGGGGTTCAACCAGGGATCGCATAGGGCGTCCAAACAGAGACAACATGGGGGGTTCAACCAGGGATAATATAGGGGGTTCAACCAGGGATAGCATAGGGGGTTCAACCAGGGATAATATAGGGGGTTCAACCAGGGATAGTATAGGGGTTCAACCAGGGATAGCATAGGGGGTCCAAAAAGAGACAGCATAGGGAGTCCAACGGGGGATAGCATAGTCCATCCAGGGACAGCATGGGGGTTTGGCCAAGGACAACACAGGGGCCCAACCAGGGACAACATATAGGGTCTGGCCAGGGTCAAAATATGTATGTCCATAGATTAAAGAAAGCCCTACTCTGACCTGTCTGCATGTCAAGAACCCAAAGAGAACTTTTGGAGAAGCTGTTTTTGTTTTACTAAAGACCTTTTCATTGAATGGTTCATTTTTGTAAATGTTATATGTAAGTATAGAACCTCCACTTGTATAGGTTCTACACTCTTAAAAGTAAAGGTTCCAGGAAGGGCTCATTGTCACTACTGATCCTCTAAAGAACCTTTCAGATGTTACATTATGAGGACCACTTGGGCAAATGACTGTGGAGAACATTTGTAAAGCTATGTGAAGGTTCTTGGAAGAACCCTTATATTGGTGTGCACTCTTTATATCCTGGTTCTTTAAGCCTTTAGACTGCTCACAGATCTTGTTGTAAACATTGTTCTAAAAGTGGTTCTTGTGTGGTTCTTGCAAACACCCTTTGCTTCACTGTGGCTTAATTAAAAATATATATTTTTTCTAAAACTGTATGTCCAATCTGAGAACCATTTAGGAAGGTGAACTTTTTTGGAACTTATACACTCTATAAAGGGTTCTTCAATGGTTTTTGAGTGTTTAGAATCACAAAGAGGGAAAGATTAAATGTCTACATGGTCCTTTGCCTAGTTCCTCTTTATTGTGGAAAACCTGTAGATGGTTCTTTAAAGAACCCTTCATCAAAGGGTTAAATGGCACCAAAATTGTTCTGCAATTGTTACAAATTAAAGAACATAGAAGCATTTTTGTTAAGAATGTGGAAACAAAAGATCGATTAGAGCAATGTCACAGAAGAACCACCTCTGGTTCCCTAGAGAACCTTTTAAGTGGAAAGATGTGTTGCCAAAGCAGTAATGAGATGTGCACAGTGGAAGCACCTCCCTATGATAAAGGTACATTCAGGCAAAGAACCCTCGAATTACCTTTATTTTGGAGAACGTTGTGTTCCAGATCACTTGAAGTTGACTGGCCTTGTCCTCGCTGTGCGATTCTGGCGAATCCTAGTGTGCAGGTTTCACAGCCAGAAGGCTGCAGCATCAGGGCGCAGCATTAAATCCCCACTGTCCAGATTTGGTGTGCAGGGTTAATATGTCTGTCCTCCATCCATAGATGTTAATCGGATTTCTAGACGGCTTGTTGCCATGTTGGCTTATGTAACGTAGGCTAGATTTTAGATCTGGGCTATAGTGACATCTGATGAGGTGCAAAGTCACATCTGGCCTGAAGCAGTTAAGGGTTAAATGGGCTTAACCTCCTGGAAATTAGAATGCATGAAGAAATGCGTCAAAGCGCAGAAGCAGAACTCGACGTACTCTGCACGGACGATGTGAAGAAACTGCGATGTTATGACATGCTTTAGGTCAAGGTGCAAACTTTGAGCAGTGTATTTGTGGGGTATACTGTGATTTAGCAGTAAATTTTTTAATAGAGTATTATGGAACATGTCAAACAGCAACAGGAAACACATGCACTGATCAGCCATAACATTAACACCACCTGCCTAATAGGGAGCAGGTCCCTCATGCTGCTGAAACAGCTCTGACTGTGGTGCACTGTGTGTTCTGACCACTTTCTATCAGAGTCAGCATCACTTTCTACACCACAGTCGCTCTTCTGTGGGAGGGGCCTTCCCTACGTTTGGTAGGTACTGACTACTGCACACCTGGAACATTCCACAAGACCTGTTGTTCTGGAGATGCTCTGACTCGTCTAGAACATCACAATAAGACTCGTCAAAGTGGCTCAGATCCTCTCGCTCCTGCTTCCAGCACATCGACTTCAAGAACTGACTGCTCACTTGCTGCCTAATATATCCCACCCCTCTAAAAGGTGCCATTTGAATGAAGTAACTAGAGAGTCAATGTTATTCACTTCACCCATCAGTGCTGTTGTACGACTGATCGATGTATACAATCATGTGAAAAAATAAGTACGCCCCATCGAAATTGTTGGTTTTTTAAAACATTTTTGAACAAGCAAACATTAGATAGAGGTGATCAACTTGAACAAAACCACAAGAAAAAGCAGCTTTTTTCAATCAAAAAATATTGACAGATGTAACATTCCTCTGTGGAGAAAGTAAGTACACCTTTGGTCTCAGAAGCAAGTATTGCCCAGTTTAGCAGAAATTACTTCTTGACAACGTTTCGCATAAATGTCCATCAGTCTCCATCAGCTTGCTGAAAGTGACCACTCTTCCATGCAAAATTCCTTCATTTGTACGATTTTTTAGGCTTTTTTTGCATGCATTGCCCTTTTCACATCCCGCAGAAGCATTTCCATCTCTATTACGTTCAACAGATTGTATGTTATGTACTTTTTCCGCATGACTGACGCGTTTAACCACTGATGCACACCCTGCACACTCCGATTCTGATGAACTTTATGCAAATGAGCCAAGCAGCAACCAATCAGATTGTTGATGTGTGGCATTGTAATCAACTGTTTCATGTTATTCAAGCTACAGGAGATTCAACACTAAAATGCACATTGAGATTAAATGGCTGAGAGAAACAAATAAAAACAACTGTTCTCTGTTCCTTTTACCATCCCAATGGTGAAGAAGACAGCTATTCAGTAAAAGTAAAACTCAAATATAATAAATTGGGATGCATAATGATATCGGAATGATATCAGTGGGAAATTTTAGGGAAAAATAATACAGTATAACAGATACAATAAAAAAATATATATATATCAACATCGGCCTACAAATCCCACATCGCTGCACCCCTGATCTTTTCTACCCCTTCATTATTGTTCTTAAATACTAATAAATATCTCATTATTTAGTATTTGACTTCTGTTCTACTTTCTAAAACCCTTTTCTAAAAATCTTTAGCAGCTTAAAAGTACATCACCTTCGCTATCACTGCCTTTGCATTAAACAAAACGTTTTAAAAAATTAAATAAAAAAATTCAAATTAGAAAAATAAGATCTTAATAAAGTACATCAACTCAAGAAATGCTGCATTCCAGAAATGCACTCCAATGCCCAGTCCATACATGGAATCTAAGCCCATTTTACTGTCTTTGTGATGTCACAAAAATAAACAGATTTTTATCTTTTATCTGTTCTGGTTTTTGAATAAGGCACGATGCAGGGCAGCCTATCAGAACAGATCTCATTAACATATATCAGTCTTATATGTCATAAGTGGACCTCAGAAAAAATTAAATATAGACAAAAGCTGAAATTTTAGGTGTCTCTTTACTAAAAAAATTTGTTTATAGAAATAAATATGTTTTATAAATTATATTTTTTCTAATTTAGGTAGATTTTGGCCCAATTTCTGCTTTTTTTTCCAATTTTTTTTTTTTTGGTATCAGCTTCTGCAGATAGGTACATGAAGAACATCAGATATCGGTGCATCCCTAAAAAAAATAAAATAAATAAAAATACAAACAACATCCTAAAACAAACACACCTAGGTCTTTACTACACTATTAAGTTCTGTTTTTTCTTTTATTTTTAGCAGTTTCTGCTGAATAATCCTGAAATTTGGGGGTGCTGTGGCCCTTTCAGACCACCCTCAGTTACATAAGTAGTGTATCTTTCTAAAGAGAGACCAGTGGTCTTCGCACCTAGGTAAGCTTACTGTTTATGGAAAAATGTCATATATCCAGTGAACCGGCGTGCTTGAGTAGGTAGTACCATAGCTGCTGACTGTTTACTCCTGATGGTGTGATGTGGGCTGTCGGGCAGTCGTGCGAAGTTCCTAGCCCTAAACGTAATGCCACCCAAATTTCTCACATCCCCATGCAATGCCAAGTTTGGCTGCCGGGCAGGACGGGGACACGGAGTAGCCCTTTGCCTGCCGCGGGGTGCAAACACTGGACGTAATCAGGCCTGACAATCGGGTTTTTATACGTTATGGTCCAACGGCCTTGTTGCTTCCACATGGATAAAGTGGAAATACACAAGCTGCTCATATGGAAGAAGCAGGCGGACGAACCAGAAGAAACGGCAATATGGCAGCTTAACAGTCTGTTCGGATGTGGCTGCCTCGTGCTCATTGGTTTCCCCACCGTGTTCATTTTCTCGCTGATTTCAAGCATGGCAGCAATGTTCCAGTCGGCTCGCGAGCAATAAGGATCCACCGCGCTGGCTCTGACAGCCGCCGTCAGCGCACCCTTCAGAAGACCACTCCGGGGAGTGCCGCGCCGCTCAGCGGTCCATCCCTTTCCCAGAAGCATCGGCGGCTACACCGCACACGGTATCGACCCGTCTGTCACTTCTTCCAGCCGTAATCAGCAGAAAGGGGATTTCTTCTCCCTATCAGAGAGGAGTCGGGGGCTGCGGAGATTACTACCAATTAGCAGAGAGTCTCGGCTGTGCCAGAGGCAGCGCGATGAAAGTCAAGCCTGGGTTGACTGGGCGCCTCTGAACGTCCCGAAACCCAATCGGCAGATTGAGCGCAAAGAGAGAGAGCAGCGAGTGAATTAAATCCTGCTTTAGAAAGGCCCATCTGACAACGTTTGAGGGGGCTGGAGTAGAGATGAGGCTCGCTAGCAGAGCGAAATGCAAGTCAATTAGCTCTCAGCCAAGGCGAGGTTGATCACGGCCCACTGCTTTTATGACCTGCACCACACGGAAGACAGCTTGGAGAGCCTGAAAACATGATGTGAATCTACCTGTAGGGAGAGATATGGCAGTGGCAGTGGAGGCCTAGTGGTTATGACATTGCCCTTGGGACCTGAAGGTCGCAGGTTTAAGTCCCGGCTTGGGCACCACTGAGGTTCCCTTGAGCAAGGTAACGTCCCACTACACTGCTCCCCGGGCGCTGTTCAGAGCTGCCCACTGCTCCACGTCTTGGAAGTCGCTTTGGATAAAAGCGTCAGCAAAATGAACAAATGCAAGTTTCAGTTATGCAAGGCCTAGCAAGTCTCCTAATAAGTACTGGGACAGTTACTCTGAAAAAGTCATTAATTACAAAGTACTCATTACTCCTCTCAACGTGTAATGGGATTACTTTACTCATTACTCTCTGGGAAATGTAATCTCACAACTTACTTCTGTGCTATTCTCGTAAACCCGTGCACATCTGTGGCAGCTGGAAAGTAGATCACCTTCACTATCACTACGCCTGCCTTCGCTCTGAACAAAAATGTGAAAAAAATTTAATTAAAAATGTAATTACATTTAATAAAAAAAAAAAAAAATATATATATATATATATATATATATATATATGTTGCTCTTTTAAATAAGACTCTACTAAAGTACATATGTGTTATTAAAGTTTCCAAAAATGCCACTTACTCCCCAGTTCCTATATGTAATCTAAGCCCATCTTGAATTTTTTGTTTTTTGTGATGTCACAAAAATATACTCAGTTACATATTTCCATTCGTTTAGCTCGCAACAGCTCCTTGCTGACGTTGTAAGGACTCAGACTGCTTTTTCAATATGGTGCAATAGAAGGCAGCCAATCAGAACAGATCTCATTCATATATATCAGGCTTAAATGTTGTAAGTGGACCTCAGGAAAACAAGAAACATGCTGAAAAACAGCAGCTAAATGAGCTAAAATGTTTTAAATAAAATGTAAAGCTTACACAAAGAAAGAAGCTCGGCCTGTTCACGGGGGTCAGTTCATTCATTTGACCTATGCTTTAAAACTCGCTGAACCTGTACAGTTATGTCAGTAAATTTGAAGCACAATGCGCTACAGTGCTAGTACTAGTTCACTACTAATAATTACATGACTGGTATGTGCGTTTCCCCCAACGTGGCACCTAATATAGATATACAGTCTGAAACATGCATTTAAACATCGGTTTCTGCAACACACAATTACGAAAAACGTATCCTCAGACACTTGGAATCATCTTACTCGGCCACGTTTTATGACAGAGCCGGTGATTCATGCTAACTTGATTGATCCTCACGGTGACCGGACACATCTCCACCATCAACAACGCCTGCAGAGTCACTACAGCTACAACGAACAGCAGATATCAGTGAAGAGAGAGTGGAGGGGAAGGACAGGGATGGAGAGAAAAGTGGGTGAAGAGAAAGACGAGCTCAAGCTAAAGAACGAGGATGTTGTGTTCGCTCAGGCTCTCGCTGGCCCTGCTGATCATTCAGGTCAGTCGCTTCCTACTGACAAGATGAAGGCCTGCCACTCATGACATGACAGGCTGCCGTCCAGTCAGGGGCCTTCACATGTCCGGACAAAACCCGAGTGTCCTCTGATGATGAGAGAGCTGGAGCGGTGCTGAGAGCGCCGGAGCCAGCCGGCTGGTGCTGCCGCTAGCGCTAAATATTTGATGAGGCCGTGCTTTTTGGATCATTAGTTTTGCTTGGATTATCTCAAAAGGAAAAGGGGGCAAAATGCAGTGGGTTCCGTTGCTTTTTTTTTTCCTCCATCGAATTCGCACTGAAACGTAGGTTGAATCAGGACCGGATACAGTAATTTTACAGAGGCGATGACGGTGATTAAATATCCCGACAAAGGCGCCTGTCAGTCATTTGTTCGCTTTCCCCATGCAACTGCATGCTCACCTGTCTCCCAGGCTTTCCCTTCTTCGCTCGTTCTCCCCTCTCACTGGCTTTTCTCTCGCTTTTCTTTTTTCGCCATCTCTGATGTTTATCCTCTGGGGCATTAAAACACATGGAAATATTTACATATGGCTCAGCTGACTCGCAAGGCAGAGCTCAGCTTTCCCGAGAAAAGAGGGTCTGCTACGTCTCACTGTACCAAGTCTGAAATTTTTGGGCCCCACAAGCTCCGTTTATCTGCTACATTCTTGGCCAAAGGGAAAACGAGAGCCTGCGTTTCGTGCCGTCTGGATGCATGTCTGTCTGCAGCGTGGCTAAAACAGTATGATTAAGGTTAAACACCAACGACGCCCAAAAACACCACACTGAAGCAGAAACGATGTTGCTTCTCGGCCACTTCGCCAGGGTTGTTGCAAACTTCTCCTTTCTGTCTCACTGTGGGATCACTGCGCGAGCGGTGCACACATGAATGGGCTGACCCAGGACGAATGGGCTGAGCCAGGACAAGGGAGTGCTGCATTGCAGCCATCACAAGAGCCGAAAAAAAAGGGGGTTTCCATCAGTTACTTAGCAAACAATGCAGCATTTTTGCAGGAGTCATGCGATGGCCAGTGGTGCACCTGACTAAGCTTTTTTTGGCCATTTTCATCGACCTCATTTAACAGCTAATACTGCAGGACGACAACATTTGGATAATGATGAATATGGAATAAATAGACAGGCCAACTTGGTTAAGACCCTTTTTGACAAGGCTAGCCCCCCAAAAAATGATCAGTCACACCACACACCAGTCTACAAACCCTTTCGATGCCCTCACTCCCCACAGTCGACAAGAATGTACTGTCCTGGTGCCCTAGCCTTCTAGCATCTAGCCACAGTAGGCGACAATCACACAAATTCTTATTTGTCATCTTAAATTTAGTTTTCCTGAAATGTGGTGATGTACCACTGAGCAAGGGGTAAAAATAGACTTGAAGCTTGCGCATGATCTATCTAGTAGGGTCTAGGCCTACCCGTGGCCACTCCCCTGCCCGACAGTGAAACACTTTCCAAAACACACTCTGGATTCATTTCATTATTTGATCTCGAAGCATGATCCATGGAGTGGAGAGTTACTGCTGAGCTGGCGTGGCATGAAGATCCGAGGCTTCCGAGAAATGGAGGCGCTGACTCAAGCAGCAAGAGTAGATGTTAATTAAATGAGCTGCATACATGAATGTCTGAACAGGCTGCTTGGCCTTTGATTTAGGCAAACGTTTGAGCCAGCTTTGAGTCCTATTTTCTTTTGACCTTTTTGCGAAAAGAACATAACCGTACACGGGTGTCACTGTGGTTTGAAGAATGGTGGGGACTACGGCATTTCAGAAAAGTGGTGAGAATGAGACGGCCCTTGACAAAAACTGGTTGGGACATGTCCCCAGTGTCCCTAACGTAAATGATGCCTATGTTTCATGTTTATTATGAAGTTTGGTGATCATTTTGCTGCATCCAACAGTTCAGACTGATTTACAATTCAGAACAATAGGGAAAATAATGTGGTGCGTCATTGGAAATATCCTGTAAATCATAAAAACGTGCCGTTGTTGTATTTAACAATGGCCTAAGCAAAGTCACTGCTTAGTATGATCGCCTCAATCTTCCGATTTGTTCATTCCATTAATCTGAGCCATCTGTTATCCTTCATATGTGTCACTTCGGCTTTGTACGAACAGGAGGCCTGTTCCTTTTTTCTGCTGTAGTCATCTGTGGCCTAGTTGAGAGTCTCCCCTTTAAATTGTTAATAGACACTGAGTGCAGCATGGAACCCCTCTGGAGTGCTCAAGCTGCCAAAAGACCCGAAATAGCTCCACAAACCGCTCGGAAAAAAAAAAGAAGCATTATTTATTTATTTATTTTTCTAATCCCCTCACTCTCTTAGTGCTGGAGGAATCACTGGGAGGTGTAAGAATTTATTTATGCGTGTTTTTTTTTTTCCCCCCACATCGTCGGGCGTTTTTTGTTCATTTCATTTGCATTTTCTGCAGATCAAAAGGAAAGCGCCTGCCGAATCATTTGCATTGACTCTCTGAAGACGTAAAGGTTCCGTGCGAACCCACAGTAGGACCCCGTGTGTCCGCGGGACTGGGTATGACTTCTGTAGGACGAGGGACTTGGTGGCTGGACCCTTTCCATAGATTAACAGCCGTAATGTTATATCCATGAAGGAGAATGCCGTTGCTTTTTCAGAGTTTCTGCATAATTCAGTGGCCGGGTTAAGAAAGTCGTACAGAGGGGTTTGATGTGACACGGTTTGCTGTAGAGAAACTTATCCACGTCTTTGCAGTGGTAGTGATGGGAACCAGGGTTTGGGATCTGTGTAGTGCAAATGTAGCCATTACATCTGATTTATTTTGTTTCTATGTAATGTTAATACCAGTAAGTTTTTTTTGAGGGGCAGTTTTTGCCTTAAATGTACTTTTCTGCCATGAATGGATTTACAACACATGTTTTAGGCCCAAATCTCCTCAAAACAATAGCACAACAACGTCTCAGGCATCAGACAGTATATTCATAACCACTATCTCTTGCAATAACTCTCTGCGAGGGCGCTACTCTTGAGACGTCTGGTTCCATTTGCCACCACTGTGAACTATTCTAAACTCTGAGTTACTGAACTATGCAGAACGATTTGGGAGAAAAAGATGGCGGAATGTCCTTTAAAGCTTGCTTCCTCTACCGGTGTTTGCCGTTCTTCAAATTTCCATCATCGGTTGATCAAAAGCGATGGAGATCACTAAGCACTCTGAGGGATCAATGTGCTCGATGCTGTTGCACACAGCGGCTTTATAATACATAAGACTAACAGTTCGCCAGAAAGGGGCTTGCCCTGGATTAGCATCGGTCGACCCGTAAAACCCAGGAGAGTCAGGAAGACTCAGGAATAGGCTTCGCTCTGCTTCAGACTTCCATTACAAACGGAAGGAACCTGATAAGCACTTATTGATGGGAATCACTGACCACTCCAGGAGGTCAACGCACCCAAACGTGTTACTTCTTGCTCTGTAAGTCTTAAAATGACTGTTCATCCAGGAGGGGCTTGTCCCGGATCAGCCGACCTATAAAGACCAGGTGGTTCGCGCAGGAACGGGTTAAGCCCCGCAGTGTGGCAAAGTTGTCGTGATCTGAGGGGCGCCCTCCTGAAGGGCTGAGGAGTGCTGAGCTCAGTGCTCTTGGGTTAAACGTGCTGCACCGCGCTCAGTGCCAGGCTCTGCAGGCGCTACAAATCTGTTGTGTGTGACAGGGCACACACCTCCAGCACACTGAGAGCGAGCAAGTGAGCAAGCCACTGGTTACAAGCCTGGCAGGATGGGAGAGGTACCACTCTGTCAGCTCACGCACTGCGATGGCTTTTCAGCACGCAGCGCTTTGCGGCGACACGCCGGCTTCCAGTTCCCTGCTATCGGCGAATCAAAATTGACTGCCGACCACATTACGGAGTTACAGAACTGTGCAGCAGGCTTTTTTTTTTTTTTTTTTTTTCCCCCTCCCCGAGCTCCACTCTTACCCGCTGCTCAGTCGGCTGTCCTACCTCCCCCGTCCTTTCAGTGCTCGCAGCTTATCTGTGCTGCACACTACTCCGCTGATCTCAAACCATCAGCTCTATGCCGTTTCATCCGAGCTGCACAAGAGCAGCCAGCGCTCGCCAACTTTTGTTTGCCTAACACTCTGCATTGCACTCCAAGCCTTTTTTTTTTTTTTAGCAGCTTAAAACACTGCTGTGGTTCACAGCCCCCTTCCTCATCCGCCCTGTTCGTAAATGGGGCACCTCATCTCAAGCCATGGCTCCATTACACAAGTCCTATCCCAATTACAGCCACAGGCTCGGTCTGAGACGGCTTTTCTGTGAATTTTGGGGCAGTTGGAGTGGACCGGATCTGGATCTTGTCCATATATTCATTTAAAAGGCAAGTGTTGGAGCCTGGAATGTGTCTGGATCTAGCTGTCCTGATCCCTGGCTGAGATAGTGATATCATTTGCTTTCCACTCACAGCTTTGAATGTTGTTCACGCCTCTTTCTTTAATGTATCTCCAGCTGATTGCGCGTGCAGTGAAATGTAGGCATGCGAACAGTAAAGCTGAACAGACAGTACACAGCTTTCGCAACACTGCTGGCTGCATTTTAACCACTATTTTGATTTTATTCAGGTTATGTGGTATTTACACACCGTGAACAGTGAATTTGTCCTCTGCACTTAACCCATGTGTACATATACACCAGGAGCAGTGGGCTACACACCTATGGTGCCTGAGGGGCAGCTATAAGGAAAGGTGCCTTGCCCAAGGGTATTTCAGCTATTGATGTGGGAGGGCGGAAAGCGCTGCTTACTCACACACCCCCTTCCCACATGTTTCTCGCTGGTCCCAAGGGTTGAACCTGCAACTCTCCAATCGCCAGCCCCCGTCTCTATTTGGCCACGGCTACACCTCCAATAGCGACCCCTACAATGGGGTTGGAGATCACCACCAGTGGATCATGGTGAGTGAAGAGGGCCAAATCTAGTTTCAGGCCAGTTGCACTGTATCAAACATTTGATTCAAGTAGTGAAGGTGAAAGTGACTATTTGTCATTGTGAACACACTCAAGCCTCTGCATTTAACCCATCACACGTGCACACGTGGAGCAGCAGGCAGCTATCAACAGCGCCCGGGGAGCAGTGTAGC
>JBBPDA010000037.1:17669691-17688544 GCA_037974385.1 Arnoldichthys spilopterus | reverse complement strand
CTGAGTGCCCAGTGGATTCCAATACCAGGCTCTGAGTACCCAGTGGTTCCAATACAAGGCCCTGAGTGCCCAGTGGTTCCAATACCAGGCCCTGAGTGCCCAGTGGTTTCCAATACCAGGGCCTGAGTGCCCAGTGATTTCCAATACCAGGGCCTGAGTGCCCAGTGGTTTCCAATACCAGGCCCTGAGTGCCCAGTGGTTCAATACCAGGCCCTGAGTGCCCACATTTTTGTGTTTATACCTTCACTTCAGCGCAAGAACAGCTCTGTAATGAGCAGAGTAGTTGGATCAGGTATGGGATATTCTCCATTCAAGCCACACATATCAGACAATATTCTGCTGTCACTATCTATACAGCCTTACAGACTTGTGTATGTGGTTTAGGACACAGTATGACTTACTGTGAGCTATAAAACTCAACAAACCCTTAAAGCCATTTCGATTACAGGTTCTGATTCCAGGAGCCATCTCAGGAGCCAGGGTGCTAATCCAGTGACCAAACTAAATACTGAAATAAGTCCCCTTTGCAACTGCTTTGTGAACAGCAGCCCTGGTGTTGTCTGCCTGCAGAGGTTCACAGAAAGCTCATAGTAAGTCACACTGAGTCCTAAACCACATCTACAAAGTGCACCACAAAGAAACATGACCTCTGCATTTAACCCATCACATGTGGGGCAGTGGACAGCTATGCAAAGCACCCAGGAAGCAGTGTAGCGGGACGGTACCTTGCTCAAGGGAACCTCAGTAGTACCTGGGTCAGGACTTGAACCTGCAACCTTCTGTTCAGATGGGCAAGGCCCAAACCCACTGCCCACTTTAAATAAGCTGAGAGGCTGCTTTAGGGATGTATTTTTGAAAAACATTTGAGGGACAGAAAATGTGAAACTTGTCCCAAGTGAGTTGCTACATCTGGAGTGAGAGAAAAATTGTGTAAGACGTTTTGCTGAACTATTCCCTTATATCTGATAAGGACAGTTACAGCAAACCAGTGAAGGGAACAACGCCGGCAAGTGTCATGGGTTCAGCGTCAAAATCCTTTAGATGTTGTGGTGGAGAATGACCGAGCCAGGTTCACAACATGAGCTGTTCTTCACGTGGCTTGTGGCAAGTGAGGGTTTACTGAAATGGGGGGCTGTCTGGCCAACATTGGTGGACCTGTCTAGACCAGGAGAAACGGAGAAGAAGAAGGCTAAGAACTTCTGCTTGAACAGACGGTCTGGGCCTGGACCTAGGTGGTAGGTAGAGGGGTCTTATAGTGAGTAGAAGCACATTGTAGGAGGTTTCCAATGAGATGGCTATTGAGTGCAATACAGTGTTCAGGACTGAATTGATTATAAGCATCTAAACAGAAGCTCTGCAACATGCTTGGCGGATCTAGACCACCCTCTCTGAGGCAATTGCTGATGGCTCTTTTGGAGTTTAACGCTGAGCAATTAGAAGAAATAAACCAAGTGCTGTCCCTTCCTAGACGCGCTCGCTGTCTTGCTGCCTGACAGCTCTGCGCTCCTCAACGGAAGATCAGAAGGCAGATTTCAGATCGCCGGCCTTTATTTATGGCGGCAGTTAATAACGGCGATGGCCGACAGCGAGTAAATCTCCACCAGCTCGCTTAATTTGTGCGCTTCAGAGGAGGATAGCGAATGTAGTTGTCACACAGAGTAATACATTTCCCCATTACCCCAACGCTGCTGATATAGGACCCCGAAAGCAATTTTCAGCAGGGGCAGGGCTGCTGTCTGAGGCTTCCCCCTGCCAAAGCCCTATGAATCGATGGGCCTATTTAGGAGAGGACTGCTCTTTGCTGTTCTTCAAGCCAGTGGACTCTCAGTGGTGTCTCTGGGGAGAACTGGCGCACGCGTGGACGAAGGCACGCGCCTGGCTCAGGGGAAACACTCTGTGTTTTGCTTCAATTGCATTCCTGGTGACCTTTACAATCTCTTGGTCTTAGAGGTGGGAGTGTGTGTGTGTGTGTGTGTGTGTGTGTGTGTGCCTCAAATAACCTCATCACACACTCAAGCCAGGCTGACAGAGACGCATGGGAAGGTTTATACCACGAAGGTATAGTACAGTAGTCTGATAAGGGATTGAACGTGTTAATCAGGATTAAAAAAAAAAAAAGATCAAATCGAATTCACACAGATGTGTTTTTTTCAGCGTGGCATTAAGCGGCATCGCCGAAAGGCGGGTAGAGGTGGTAAAGTATGCATGATGGGCTTTGTTGCTATTCTAAATGTCAAAGAAAACATGAACTTTGGGTGAGGAACTGCTGCAATCCATAGCAAAAAAAGCCCAAAAAAACAAATATATATATGTATATATATGTGTGTGTGTGTGTGTGTGTGTGTGTGTGTGTGCGTGTGTTTTTATACATTATATATAATAGATGAAAGTGCTATAATACTGCTAGATTTTAAAATAATGAGTATAAATATAAAAATTACTGTTATACATATTAATAAATATATACTATTCCTTTTTTTTCTTCAGTGCACAATAATCTTGTTTGCCATATTCATCATGCAAGAGGGAAATAACAAAAGCTCACCCCTCTGACCCCATAGAACGGTCACATCTCATCAGCAGTCAGAGCTTACACTGAGCTTAAAGATCCATGCTGATGAAACTCGCCTTTCCCCTTCCCCCCAGAACAGGCGGAACTTGTTTGCCATTGGCGGTTTGCTTTAGTTTGCCACTGGGGCTATAAAACCTTAAACCATGTCCAGTATTTAACTTAACCGACCGAGGAAACACACACAGCAAAGCCTCAAGGCATACAAACAATACCTGGAACAGGATTCACCACCACATGTCGACTTTCACTTTCTTCTGCCGCTGATATGTAATATTGGATCGTTTTCCTCAATAAATGAATGGCCAAGTAGGATGTTCTGGTATTGTTTGCTTTGCTGAGTTGTTTTGATCTCATTTTAGAATAAAACATTTTCTTTTAGGTCATAATTGTGCATTATAGACATTTCCAAAGGGTTAAAAAACTTTCAAGCACCTTATTTGTTTTGGTATCCTGATCACTGAAGAACTCCATAACCCATGTGATTGAACAGTTTTGATCTTCACTATTGTTCTAAATTGTATGAACCTGTTTTAGGTTTAAGGTTTTTTTCCTAGTGGAGGTTCTTGAAACCTTAAACAATGTGTTGAAAACAACTATATTCATTTATTTACTTATCTACTGATACCTTTATTGCCCAGTGCAATCTCCAGTTCCACCCTCTAGCTAGGACTCCATCATCTGACATGCCACCAACACTGGGAGGGCGAAAGAGAGCATGAGCTTCCTTCAGGTCGTACGAAGCATCTTTTCGGACTCAACATCATTGGCCGGCGCAATGCACTCAGAGGAGAACGTTGACTGCCAGTTCTGCTGCATAACATTGACGGGGAGGGGGAGGGCCACACTATCCATGCAGAGAGCATATATCTTGTACTCGCAGTCATAAATGGCAGCAGCACCTTAGATACACGCTTAAAGGTTCTTTAAGGGAACCGAAAAGTCTTTCTTCTATATTGAGTGGAGGCGTGTGAAGATTTTGGACCAGTAGTTTACACTGAGAAGGTTCAAAATCTGCTTCGTATCACCTTGTACTTGCTATTATCATCAAATTATTGGAACACCCTCACTCCCGCTGAGGAGAGCCCATACGGACGGCCCTATGGTTCACTTACTCGATCGACAGTCATCGTAGCTCACCTTCGACCTGATCATCCATCACTGGGGCCTCCTGATCACCTGTCCCAGACTAGTACCATGGGCCATCTCCATGTGCTTCATATGCATATGCTGGATATGTTGCTCCTAGGGGCTTTTAGCTGATGCTGCCTCTAGAACCTGAGACTCTTTATTCATTATTACTCTCCAGTGTCGGCCAGAGGAGGCCAAGTTCTGAGTCGTGGTTCCTCCCAAGGTTTCTTCCTCCAGCTCAGGGAGTTTTTCCTCAATTTCTCTCTCGCCATTGGCTCGCTCATTAGTGGCTCGGACCCGGACTCTGTAAAGTCGCACTGTGACAACGTCAGCTGTAAAACGCACAATACAATGGACTTACAAAGTAAAGCCTCTCTCCTCCATGTTGACAGGAAAACGTGTCAGCCATACCAAACTGGGGAACAGCCTTTTATTAATCGATTGGAACTGCATGGTAAATTCTTTATTGGAGTGACACATCTGTGAACACCCTGTCCAAATAAATAAAAATGATATTAATATTAATAATAATAATAATAAAACAAACAAATAAACCAACAAAAAAACTGTTATAATGAGTAACGGGGGTGAAAATAGAATCGTCCAATCAAATATACTGGCACATGATCTCACAGCATTCTTCATCATCTCCCTGCAGGACAGAGTTTGACGCAAAGCTACAGTAACAGATTGCACCCACACCTTCAGTATTCACAAAGAACCGGATTCTCGTTCTTTAAGGGGATTCTCTTCGGATTGTCTCAGTTTTTATTCTTTTTTTTTTTTTTTTCCCTGTAGAGGAGGATCACTGCAATGCAGCAAAAATAAATCTAGTGAAGACAAGAGAGCGTGCCCTGCGGACACTACCTAGTGCACTACGCGTGTGGGGATTGGGGGGGGGCTGGGGGTTTGGTGGGGGGGTTAATGAGCAGACGCTTTTCTAGTGCAGCGGGAGGCCATTCATTTAGAGTCGCCTCCCCTGGACGTTTAAAAAAAAAAAAACACGAGTATTTACCTTGTAAACAACCAGCGGTAATTTACACCTGAATCAACAGTTTCAGCTCGTCTGCCCCTTAAAGTCGTATGCTCACAACATAGGTTAGATACAGTACAGTATAAAGCAAAACTCTTTTTTTTTTTTAAATCCATATTGCACCATCAGAAGAATGGGACACAAATAATCGTTAAAAAACAAAAAATCCCCCAAAGACTCGATTTCCTAGGTAAAAACAATGGATGTGCAAACATGACTAAGGACTTTATTAATCAAATCAAAACTTTCCCTGTAATACCCACAAATAAAAGTGATTTCTCATTAAATTTAATATATATATTTATATATTTATAGTCATAAGAATACTAAATCTTCACATTTGATCATTTCATAGTGAAAAAAATTAGCAGCTGGATTGTCCAGCTATTTATCGTTTTTATCTTTATCTTCTTCTTCTTCTTCGTCATCATCATCATCATCATCATCATCATCTTCTTCTTCGTCGTATTGGTCAGTCCCCATGCACCCATAGGAAATTTTAAACTTTAAAATGTAACGATCTGAAAACAGTGACAACTTTGGAACAGTGGTGATCACTCTCTCGCGCGCGCGTGTGCTCTCGCTCTCTCGCGCAAATGTCATTCCGTTGTTTTATATTAATTACACAAAAAATTCCAGTAGAAAAAAACAAACAAATGGGTTCCCAGTCATCAGTTTGTGCACACTAAATGCTAAAGTAAATAATAATAATAATAATAATAATAATAATAATTCTCAAATAAATTATGTTGGCAATCTCCGTTCAGAGCAATTTTTTTCCAAGAAGTGAATTCACATGTTTAAAAAAGCTTAAAAGAAAGTAAACGTACGAATTGAAGTGGCCTGTCCGTGAGGAAAGGCGTCTATGTACAACCGCTTGATGAGTCCGCTTTTTGCTCTGGAACTGAAAGTGTGTGCATGTGTGAGTGTGAATGTGTTAATGTGTGTGTATGTCAATGTGTGTGTATGTCAATGTGTGTGTGTGTGTGTGTGTTGGCTGCAGTCTGGTCCGTGCGCTGGGTTATACCAATGTGTAGGACTTTGCGTAGGGATTGCTGCTCTGTTTTAAGTGTCCTCTGGAGTCTAAGAGCGATTCCTGCGAGGTGCTGAGTTTGGCGGCCTGAGCCAAGTCCGAGCTGGCCTCCCTCTGGGGCAGTGTGGAGGCGGAGCCCGGCTGCCACTGCTGAGCGTCCCGGCTGGCCGGCGCCTCCATGGGCGTGGGCTCCAGGAGGCTGGGCCGCTTCAGCGAGCGGCTCTTCTGCGGCTCCAGGCACGCCTGGCCCAGCGAGGCCTCCCGGGAACCTCCCGACGCGCCCCGGCTCAGCAGGAAGTCCATGCGCAGGTATGGTGGCAGGTGCACCAGCTCGCCCCCTGTGGGTAAGAAATGGCAGTGTTCAGGTGGGCGAACACTGCTGCGGAGCAGTGAACACTGAACTTGACCTCAGTATTACTACGTATGGACGCTGTGGATCTTGCTAAGCAAAGCTACAGTCACACTAGATAGGGATGATCCAATCCAGAGGATCCAGGCATTCAGGCATATTAATCCCAGACCAGTTCTGATCATTTGTCAACAGTGAGCTGATGTAAACAGTGTTTAGGGGAATAGTTTGATCTTTGATCGTTTGATGGTCTGAAAATTTTATCTGTTTATTCAAAATTTGTCCTGTTAACTGATACTTGATTTTAATTTATTTACATTTTTTAAAAATATATATTTTTTAACTGATCTTTGTTACTACGTATTTGCATTCCAGTCCCTGTCTGTTTTGTAGGTTTTAATGAAAATTACGATATGACATAACATAAACAGCCATAACATTAACACGCACAGTCAGCATTCACTTTCTAAACCACAGTAGCTCTGCTGAAGGATCAGACCAGACGGGCTAGCCTTCACTCCCCACATGCATCAGTGAGCCTCGACCCCATCACTGATTTACCAATTGTCCTTCCTCGGATCACTTTTGGTACGAAATGCTCTGTTTTGGAAATGCTCTGACTTCACAATAAGGCCCTTGTGAAAGTGGCTTAGATCCATACGCTCGCCCATTTTTCCTGCTTCCAGCACATCAACTTTAAAAACAGACTGTTCACTTTCTGTCTAATCCCACTCCCTGACAGGGGCCATTGTAATGAAATAATTAGATAATCAATAATATTATTCACTGTACATGCTAGTGGTGCTATTGTTATGGCTGATCGTGTGTACATATACACACAACAGAACATCTGCTAACAGTTAGCGTTTGCAGACATAAGGAACCATTTAAAGTGTAAACAATACCATCATGTTTCATTTCTTTACATGATTTATGAAGTTCCTGTGCAGTGCTGTCTGTGATGTTCCTCACCTGGCCGGTGGGCCTTGGGCACAGCCATGTTCATGACCCTGCAGGCATCCTGAGGTTTGGGGGGCGAGGCGGTGAACCTGCAAATGCCTGACTCAGACGGTGTGCTGGACGTCAGGCTGTCTGTGTAGTCGTTGGTGCCGGCCGTCATCTGCTCGGAGGACGTGTCTGAGATGAAGCACTCGGTGATGGTGAACTTGGCGTGGCGGAGCTGCTCCTCCATCTTGGCGTGTTCGTAGGCCCGGGCCAGCTCCTCGTAGGTGGATGAGGCGCTTTCTGTGGACACCATGCTGCTCCGAGCTCGGTCTGGACACAGGAGGAAACACATACTGAGTGCTAAGATACAGTCGAGGTCTGAACACAAAAACACAAGCCCACAACAGTGACAAGTCAGAGGATAATCTCCAAACAGGTTAAGGCAAAATCTCTTCCTTCTCCAAATGTATGTGATCAGCCAAGAAATACATGAGTTTTTGTTCATTACGTTGATGTTCAGATTAATTTTTAGCATTCAGACGCTTCGTCTTTTGTCTAAGCCACTAAATTTAAAGCTTAAACAACACATTCAGTCAGGAAAATTAAAAAAAATTATTTAATATAAAATTATTATATGAAAAAATGCATAAATTACAGCTGGTTTAGTTCATGTCACCTTGCATGAAAGTAAAAAAAAATTGGGACGCATTTTACTATAGGGTAGCGTTCATAATGTTACATGACATAAGCCTTTAATGACAATTACCATTAACCTACATAGACAATAATGAAGGGTTATTCCAACTAGCGTCCCTTGTCAATACACTTTCTAGGGTAAAACAGTTGACGCTTGCTGGAATAAACCATTCCATATGTCTATGTAGGTCAATGGCAATTGCCATTAAGGATGTCATGTTGCCTTATGAACGCTACCCTACAGTAAAGTGTTATCCAGTTTCGCACTGCTTTTCACATGGACATATAAGCTAAAACAAAGAGCAGACATCCACATGCACAAGTGCTTAATTATCAAATGGAAAAAGTGCAAAATTTACAATAAAACGTTGGTATCTCAATAATGTAAATATATTGATACTGAGAAGCTACACTTGCTGCTTCCATAGCAACATATGGTGCATGAGCAGCTGACTATTAATCTTATGTTGCCATCGCTAGATATATTTTAATGCAGCAAGGAAAACACATAAAATTATGGTTATATTAGTTTTTTAAAGGGTAATTATAAGAAATATTAATACAAATAAACATTTAAAGTCTGCTATTATAGCCCTAGTATTCCTAAATCACAGGGCTGTAGTATTAGAGCCTGGTTTAACATTCAAGTCATTTTTTCTATGGTCTTTGACTTGTCTTGCACTCACTGGTATTTGCACATGGACTTATCTCGGCTTTGCCCAGTGGTTTTGCCAAATACTGTCTCTACAGAGTAGAGCTGCTTTTAAAAAGAAGCATTGTCACTGTTGGAATGAGATCTTGTATTCCTGTTTTTGTCATTTGTTTGTTTGCATAATTTGGAAATATCTGTTGCTACTTATAATGTGCCAAAATGTCATGACCTACAGACTAATATAAATGGCCCAAAACCACTAATTTTCACATTAACCTACATTGAAATCTAAGGATGTTTTTCCTTCTTTTGTAAAGGTACATTTTGGAGATACATGGTTTTGTTCTGATAATGATATTTTTTTTCTGAAATAACCCTTTAAAGCTATCTGCAATGTGCATTTACACTGCCACCTGGTAACCAATCATATCCCTTCAGTCATTTTCTCATTCTCTATGCGCGAATGTTTCCATGCTCATTATTTTCATTATGGCCACAGACATGAAGTCAGTGAGCTCAAGCTGGCCTAGTTTTGAGGCATGTCTAACAGACCTACTTATGTGGTTTCGGACACCGTGCGACAACGAAAACGGGAAAGGACAGAATTCAGGCAGACGTTTGATGGCTCAGGCATGCGGATTGCACAGTATTGATTAGCCTCATATCTGCATCAGCCTTGTAACTCTGGCACAAACGAACTACATTTGGCGTAAAGAGCGACTATTGCTTTTCAACTGGATCAACATCAATTCAAGCACAAGAAGTGAAATATAAAGAGCGTGAACTACAGGAAGAACCTGTGTCCTGAGATGGGCTGACGCTGTAGCTGTCGCTCTCTTTGTCCACTGAACCGGCCACCCGGGGTGTGGCTAGCCTCCAGTCAGTGCTGAGGGTGTGGGTGGACACTGGAGGGTGTGGCCGGTTCAGGGTCCACTGGCTGGCATAGCGGTTTCGGGACGCAGGGCCCGGCTTAGCGGCCCGTCGTGCTGTGGGATCTGATGGGAAGGAGAATATAGACAGATGAGGTACTTTGCAGACGTTATGAGGTACCTGAAAATTGGATAGTCAGAGTTGTTCATCTGGGTGGACGCAATAAATACAAAGAAATATTAAAGGGCCCATATCATGAAAGATTGAATTATTCTCACTTTATTTTAAAACTTGGCATTTGATGTGGTATATAAACACTGTTAAAGTTTTAACACCCCAGTCCATACAGTCCATAGACGTTAAAAAGCATGCAACTTTTTTGTGATGTCACAAAAACGAATGCATTTACATACACCTGCCTATGCATCCTATAGTAGTTATACGTTATAAGGAGTGTTCAATTCTGGAATGCTTTCTAAATGAGGCACAATACAGGTCAACCAATCAGAACAAAGACAATGTACATATATTGGTCTTAAAGGCACAGTAACAAACACATTTTGTTTATTTGATGTAGAATACAATAAGGTTCAAAATGTTGTAGTTTCTAGAAAAGATTCGAGAAATGTATAGAAAATAAATATTACTATATTTGGTACAAAAAAAATCACACAGTTGTCATGAGCCCTTTAATACAAAATGTTTTGTTGGTCTACACCCGAGACACACAGCTTTAAACAGATATCTGTGCCTAAGACTCTTCTACAGTACGGAAATCAGTTTGAGAAGTCTCTTCTTACTCGACAGGCTGCTCTTGCTTGTCCCCGGCCGAACATCAGACACGTCCACCAGCGGCCCCGTGGCCTGGGACAGCGATTGGTAGTGGACTGTGTGTGTTACTGTGGCTGACTTCTGCTTGGCTGTCTCTCCAAAGTCGTTTTCGGTGAGAAGCACAGTAGATCTGTCATCTGAGTGCAAGAGCAAAGACAGCACAGTTAGAGATACAAGCCTCGGGTCAGGCTACAACGGTTAAGACCTTTGTGCGGGGGGGCTGAGCAGGTATTTACACTCATTGTAGGCTGCATACACCCATTAATAACTGCATAATAAAATGTTAAGGAGTATTTGCTGGGAGGCAAGTACACGTCTTCGAAGCCATGCAGTTGTAGTGTGTAGTGTGGATTGGTCTTGCTTAAAAACTATGGATTTTGTAGGAAAAGACGCCACCTTAATGGAAGCATATGTCTCTCTAAAATCCCAATATACGCCCAGTGGGACGTTCATACATATACAACATACATATAAC
This sequence comes from Arnoldichthys spilopterus, assembly GCA_037974385.1. Taxonomy (NCBI): domain Eukaryota; kingdom Metazoa; phylum Chordata; class Actinopteri; order Characiformes; family Lepidarchidae; genus Arnoldichthys; species Arnoldichthys spilopterus. Next base: position 17,677,960 of record JBBPDA010000037.1, on the reverse strand, counting down.
TCCCCATGTCATGGGCACTGATGCACCCTCATACCGATTTTGCACCCGTTGCTGATAACAGTCTGGGTGGTCTGTTTTCAGCTCAGAGTCCAAGCTGAAATGTGGACTCATCTGACCACAGAACTTGGTGTTTATGCAATGGGATGATGTTCCGCTTTCCTTTGTCATCATAAAGTTGTGTGAAATGGTTTTCCAAAATACTCCTGAGCCCATTTAGTTATATATATATATCCTGTGATTACATTTCTCATGTCTTCTTAGGGCTCAAAGGTCACACACATTGGTTTTTGACCTTACCCTACATGGACTAAGATTTCTCTTGGGTTTTTTCCATAATAGAATGCAATTTGATAAAGAAAACATAAACTCTTTGCAGTCATGCAGTGAGAAATGTTATATGATCTTTTCTTGTAAAGACTGAGCCTTTGGCAAATGCTCCTTCTATACCCAGTCATGAGCCCGTCACCTGTTCAAATATGGTGTAATCTGAATATTTTAAAAATGTTATTTTGCCTCAGTCCTGACTTTTTTAAGTGTGTTGCAGGCATCAATTAAAAGTAAAATTTTTTCTACTTTTGTCAGTTAAATACATTGTATATTTTGAACTGCCCCCTGGTGGTCGTACAGCCCTGTACGAAACACAATTGTCATTTAAAACGCCAGGATCCGTAATTAATCTACTGGATAAAACACCAAAACATCGGCATTACTCAATTCTCCGACCTCCAGAGCACATGTCTACCAATTTAGAAGATTCTATGTGTTTTCGTTCTTTAATAATCTGTAAAAATGCGTTTTTACATAAACAAGGTGGTGGTTATATTTGATTTTATTCTTTTAATTTTTATTCTATTTTGATTTCTCTTACTCTTTATCTCTTAGTGCCTCCTTGTCTTTTCTGTCTGTCTGAGCTGTTGTAGCCAACAATTTCCTCCGGGATCAGTTTTCTGACTCTAAATCTGAATAAATACAGGGTCACTTTTCTGGAAATACAGCTTGTGTTTTTGACTTCTCCTGTAAAGTTGACCATCATCAGAGGTCAGCTAGTCCCAGTACACACGCTATTTCGAACTTGACACCACTGGACTCACCCACAGTCTCCATGGTGTCCCTCTCCTCGATGAGGAGCTGAGCACGGGGGATGTCGATGTGCATGCGGAGAGTTTGCTGCTGTTTGTTCAGGGTGTCTGAAGGCCTGGTGTTTTTGCTGGAAGCACACAAGAGCAGGAAGAAGCTCACATACGGCCCCTCCATAGTCCTTAAATACGTCAACATGTGACACAGGGGCTACCATGAGTAAAAATAAAGTGTGGAGACAACGGAATGAACTAGAGTGAAATGGAAAGCTGCAGGCCTATGAAAAAAAGCCTAATATGGTGCAGTAATCCAAGCGCTCTCACCTCATAAGCATCTCTGCCAGGCTTTTTGCATCTGGGGAGTAAAACAGAAGCATTAACCACATTGTGCCTTCATCAAAATACCGAAGTGCTGTGAGCTTTGCAGTGTGAACGCGCTGAAATCTGCAACCTTTGACGTTTCTGCTCGGCTCACGAACAGCGCAGTGTGCAGTTTCCCCAAGGTCTGCAGAAAGGAAGGGCTCACCTCTCAGCCTCTTCAGCCTCTGCTCCCTCCTCCTCCTCCTGAGCACCAACAGCAGGACAAAGAGTAGCACCATGCCCACCAGGATGCAGGAGATGGTCACCATCATCTTCATTCCTTCATTGCTGCTCTTCTTCACCGGGTCTTTGACCGCAGTCTTCACCAGCGGGGGGATGGTGCCTAGAGGCAGAGGATATGATCTCAGGATCTCAGGGTGAGATTAACACAGGCAAAGCAAATAATCAGCTCACAATTATCTCCTCCTCCCCTTTTTTGGCTACGCGACAGTGAAAGGAGCCAATCAGATATCGAGTAAGACTGAATTAGCTGCCCCTGATAGCGGCTGCGGTGCGTTTGCAATCAAGCGCTTGACCTTTGTGGAACTGGCAATAACGCTCACTTGACTGAGGCTCCACTTAAAAGAGATGAACTCATCTTTCTTAAGTGAGCACTCAGCGCTTTTTACAGTGGCAAAGTGCAGGGGGCAGAACACGGGGGCCGGATCGCGGTGAGAGAGGAGGGGGAAACGGGCCTTGCAATTGCTCACAGGTCCCTGGCCAGGGGATCACTCATCTGGGCAGCCTTCTGACACATTAGCGAGACGCGTATTAATTCTAGCTGCACCGCTCGATATAGGGTCTTGCGGGTGGGGTGGGGTGGGGTGGGGGGATGTGGGGTAATAAAAATCTACTAGACACAACAGCTACGGTGACTCAAGTCAGCATAAAACGCAGATCTATTTTACTACCCGCAGCACCAGTAAAGCTGGGACCTTTATGACGAGCTAAAGGCAGACAAAGCCATTTTCATTCAGGAGAGAAGCTGCTGCTGATATTATATACAACATTTATGTGCGTATTTCATGTTCCTCTGCACTTCGGTACCTTACATCAAGCATATTCAGAGAATTACTAACCGGCGCGAAAGGCGGCCTTCATTTCAGCGTTTACACAGCTCACAGCTCACACATAACCATCCAGTTATTAGATTCCTTCAGATAATATTTTCTCATGCACTGTTTTATAACATCGCCGTTTTCCAACAGCTAAAACAGGCTGTGCCTTGGAGACGCATGACATCACAACCATGACAAATACAACGCGAAAACGCTATACATTTGTGACATCACAAACACGACAATTTCAACTGCTAACAACTATACATTTGTGACATCACAACCGACAATTTCAGCGTGGGCTAAGCCCTTATGACTGCCAACCACTATGCAGTTGTGACATCACGCCCATGATAATTTCAAAGCGGGCTGCTTTTGCCAAAGTGCCTTTATGTCTATCTGCTATCCAGTTGTGACATCACAACCACGACGATTTCAATGTGGGCTGATTTTGTTAAAGTGCCCTTGTAACTGCTAACCGCTACTCAGTAGTGACATCATCACAACCATGATAACGTCAAAGCGGGCTGTGTTTGTGAAAGTGCCTTTAAGACTGGTCAAGAACGGTTATCCCGTTGTGACATCACAGCCATGACAATTTTAATGAGGGCTGTTTTTGTTAAATCGCCTTTATGACTGCTAACGGCTACCCAGTTGTGACATCACAACCACGACAATGTCAACATCGACTGATTTTGTTAATGCGCCCTTATGACTGCCAACCGCTACCCAGTTGTGACATCACAACCATGCTAATTTTAAAGCCGGCTGCTTTTGTTAAATTGCCTGTATGATTGCTATCCCCTGTCCAGTTGTGACATCACAACCACGTCCTACTAGCATCCATAAGCCAACAAGGTGGCTGAACAAAGGAAAACAGCTGCAAAGGTTGCCAAAACTACTCCCTTCCCATCAAAAAAAGAAAACACCTGTAATTTTAACTGTTGACAAAACTGAGGCGTCCGCAGTGGTCGACAAAACCCCACCTACGCCATTGGACAATCAGAATGCCCCCAGTGCCACATTGCACCAAATCCCCAATACAGTACCACAGCCAATCTGAACAAAAATCATGTACATGTATCAGTCTTAAAGATGATAATCATAAAGATGATCATAAACGCTACTCACTTCCATCATAGCTGAGTGTGGCGAACTTCACACGTTTCTCCGCCAGCCCAGCGCTGTTGTACACCTTCATCTGCAGCTCGTACCACGTAGCCTCTTGCAGGTCCATCAGATTGTAGCTTTTGGTGAGCGACGTCCGCTGGGCCTTGGTCCACATGGGGCTGTCCATCGGGCGGTATTCCAGAGTGAAGGATGTGATTGGACAGCCACCGTCGTTCCAGCCAATCAGATTGAGTCGCACACATGTAGCATTGATGCTTGTAAAGAGTTCCTGCTCTTTGGAGAACTGAGGTTCTGCAGAGTAAGAGTAAAATACTATGATCCAGGCTGCCCTGCGAAAAAGCTAGATGTACCACTTCACAACCATAGAACATTTATACGGGTGTTATGGTTTTAAATGTCGTTATTAATGGCTTTTGATTAGGTCATAAACAGAAATATCATTAAGAAGCAGCTATAATGCATGAGCTGTTCTACTTAACGATTATGAATATGTGATGAAGCTGGCAGATATAATGCTCATCGATGGAGAAGACAAGGTAAGATCAGTAACCAGCTTTAATGCGTGCAAATTATTTAACAAGCAGCTGATATTTGTTGTTTTATGCTTATCAATGATATTTAATGTGGTTCTGACCTAATTAATAAACAATAATAACCAATTTTTAAAAAAACCATTTACAGCCCATTCATGAAGGCATCTTTCTGAACATGAAAGTGATCTGTCATTGGGAACATACCCCATCCCACAAAGTGCACCACAACAAAATGTGACCATTGCACTTAAGCCACTAGGCCACCACTGTCCACTAACCACATTAGTGGTTCAAAAAAAGATTGATTACAATTACTGGTGATTTAATGATGGCAATGCATATTTTAGTAAACTACACTCTTTTACCGCAGGCCTGATGGATGCACTCGTTTATCAATAATATGATCTTTAGCCACATAGTGTTCAATCATTCATTCATTATCTGAGCCACTTATCCTAACCATGGTAGTGCTGGAGCCTCACAGGGTGAATGGAGAAGAAAGACCCTGGAGAGATCACCAGTCCATTGCAGGGCAGACACAGAGCAACAGAGACATGCACATACTCCTAGGGGCAATTTAGCATCTGCAAATTCACTTGATGTACTTTTTTTGGATTGTGGGAGGAAACCGGCGATCCTGGTGAAAAACTGGTTGTGAACTTAACCCTGGATGTTCTGTTTTTTATGATAAAGATAGCATCACTAGATATTAAACGTATCTCCCAGCAACAAGGCTTATGTCACTTATCTGCACCTTTTAAATGCATATGAGCTACAATACACAACTGCAGCGAGAGCTTCTGCTTCTGTACCTTTCCCATGAGTCTTGGCTTCTATGATCTCACTGATGCGTCCCGGTCCCACAGCGTTCTGAGCCGTGAGGGTGAACTTGTACCACGTGCCACACTTCAGATTCTCCAGCCGGTATGAGCGCTCGCTGGGGCTGATGGGAAAGCTGCCCCACTGCTCACTGTTGTCCTCGGAATACTGCAGGATGTAGCCTGAATGTGGGGATAAGAAGGTAAACGTGAATGTAAATACAAGAACACACAGGGGCCTATATTGCACCAGGAGTGGTGCTTTGTAAATGACATTGCGCTTTTGACCAAAAACCACATCTACAGTCAGTGGCATATTATTAAACCTCCGTTTGTAAATTTAAGGTTCATGTTTCAAGCTTGTTACAGATACAGGTATACGCTTAAAGTGCATGTGCTCACATTTTCACTTTCCTCACTAAAAAATGGATCTGGTTTACCAGATAAACACATCATTATAATAGCAGCCCACCATAGCTCCACCCCTGCCTTTTAAAGGTGAGGTGACATGCCATTCTGACTGGTTTAATGCATGTTAAGCCCAAAACGCCCCTCTGAATAATTAAGAGGGTTAACTGTTTTGTGCTTTGTGCTGGCACGAAGTCTCATTTTTACCAATGTCATAATAGCGAAATGAATTTGGACACGCCCCTAAATATTAGTTGCACCTTGTTTTTTGCATTAGATCATCAAAACAAAGCCGACGGTGTCACTGATGCTGATGAGGCATTCTTATGAAGCACCAAACGCATTTGAGTGATAATAGCTCCCCCTTGTGGAAAATCTTTAACCTGTTAAATGTGACTGAGTGAGTGAGTTATAAGCCAAGTTTTATCCATCAGTTTTAATCAACACCATTTAAAAGTGTCATCTGCCCTTCGTCAGTGAACATGTGACCATTTCGTGATGAATGGACCAATATTATCTTTCAGGTTTTTAAGTTACGTTAATAAATGAAATAAATTTTTTTTCTCTTCTCCTATGCAGCTACTTTTTCTTAGATGCAAATTTTCTTCATGACAGTAATGCTATTTACTATTATTAATTATTGATATAACATTTATTATTAGTGATTGATGGTTGAAGGCACACACCTCTGATGGAACTTCCACCGTTATCTCCTGGTATCCAGGACAGTGTGATGGACGTGGTCGTGGTCTTGGTCACCGTGAGACGAGGCTGATCTGGGGGGACTAAAGGCAACATTTATGAGAATATTTTTTTCTATGGCAAACATCCCTTATAATTCCTGCCTCCTTATTAAAATTACAGCACCACTGAGACTATTACACAAGCCCAACGAGGTTCCTTCCATCTTACCTTGCACCTGCAGGTTCAGAGTTATTTCATCAGTTCCCCAGTTATTGCTGGCCACACATGTATAGTACCCAGAATCCTCAGCTTTTACAGTCTTGATCACAAAGCTTCCATTTCCATGGATACTGCGCCTCCCATCAATGACCGCAGGGGCCGGGCTCCCGCTGGTGAGACACAGTGAGGCACTTTTACAGAAGGGCAGAGTTTGACATTTTCCAGCTTTCGCAGCACTCCCATATGAATCACCGCACTCTTGGATGCAAGCTGCCCACGTTTGGTCTCGCAGGAGCGGAGATGTTTTTAAAAACGATATGGTTAATGGACACCGAAGTGTGTCTGCCACTATGCTCATGGGCCACTTTATCAGAAACACCTTTTAGCAGCTGCACCATGATGATGGGAGAAACCATGATGCACAATTTGTGTCTGGCATCCTTTAGCCTCCCATCAGTTCCCAAACACAGTGGAAATGTCTGGGTGGTGGGCCACTCTCCACTAGCAGTGACACTGATGTGTGTAAAAACACAACCGTGTGCTTGATTCACTCGTACCACAACCACTTACACACTACCATATCAGTGTCACTGCTGGGCCACGAATGGTCAACAATATCAGCAGCAGTCCTGTGGTCAGAAACTGAATGAACACTGATTAGCCATAACATTATGACCACCTGCCTATTACTGAGTATGTCCCTCATGCTGCTGAAACACCTCTGACTGTGGTGCATTGTGTGTTCTGACCGCTTTCCATCATTTGTGCATCAGGATCTCCTCTTTGGAGTGGACCAGACAGGCTAACCCCCTACATGCATCAATGAGTCTTGGGTCACAGATTTACCAGTTGTTCTACCTTGGATCACTTTTGGTAGGCACTAACTTCTGCACACCTGGAACACTCTACAAGAGCTGTCGTTTTGGCTCTGATCCTCATGCTACTGCTTCCAGCACACCATCTTCAAGAACTGACTGTTCACCTGTTGCTTGATAGATATCCCCCCCCCCCCCCCCCAACAGGTGCTATTGTAGCTCCTATTAGAGATAGTCAATGTTATTCACTTCAGTGGTGTTAATGTTATGGCTGATCTGTGCATATTTTATGGCTTGTTCTACTATGTTATGCATAATATATACATAAAACAACAACAATATAGAAATTGCATCTACTGTTACATCGTCAGGGTTATCCTGGCATGTTGGTGTCCTTCACTGCTTTGTGCATTCTCTCTGTTTACCTTTCCTTCATCCACTTGACTGTGGGAGGCGGATCCCCCACCGCTTTGCACGGCAAAACAATATCCCTCATCCAGGGTGTTGTCACTGTGCCACTAAAGGTGAGGATCCTGGCAGGAGCTGCAGAACAAACACACGCTTTAGAAATGTGCTTCGAGAAACATCTGCATTCTTTTTGCTGTACTGCACTGAAACAACACTGCTAACAGGTCTGTTCTGGGAGGGCCCCACATGATGCAACACGGCACGGTCGGCTGTTCTAAATGTCAAAGCGGACGCCTACTTCGGGCGGGACACAGTTGCGACCCATTGCGATGCGTTTTTGTCCTTCGTTGCAGGGTAACCCTGTTTGCTTAAACTTTTTATTTTTGCCATTCAGATCATTTATCGTGCAGCATCGGTCGGAAGGAGGTTTCGTTGCAACTGACCCTCGAAAAGAGGAAAAAGAGTGCAGACAACAGCAGTTCTAGATACAGACAAAACAAAGAAGTTTGGCGGGTAAATAAGCAGCATGAATATAAAGCAGTTTAAATAGGCAATAGAAGTTTGTTGCAGTATTGAGTTTTTTTCTAGCAATAGTTATATACATTGTATATCTGTATATATACATTAAACAAAAAAAGTACATGTTTAGTATATGCAATACATATGTACAATAAATAAATAAATATATATACATATATATATATACATAGATACATACATATACACACACACACACACACACACACACACACATATATA
>JBBPDA010000037.1:17636148-17646876 GCA_037974385.1 Arnoldichthys spilopterus | reverse complement strand
GGAGGGAGAGAGAGAGAGAGAGAGAGAGAGGGAGAGAGAGAGAGAGAGAGAGAGGGAGAATGATGCATTTGGCACACATGAAGAACAGCTCTGCAGGGAAGCTTCTGCTGTGGCTTGATAAGGGCTGTGCTGGGAAATAAGCCCCTCTAACATCAGAGAGTGATCAGCTGTGAATATGGCCTGTGCAAAGGGGCAGGAGACAGGGATTAGCAGGATAAAGTGACGTTAAAACAAGGCTAATTTTGCCGGCACATCACACTCCAACTGTACACCACCTTTCTGGTAGAGATGCGAGTGTGCAAATGCGAATTTGGCACCAGAAGAAAATGCTGGATGCTGGAAAGTCGGATGTTTTAGTGAGCGCTTGGAAAGGAAAGGAAGGCTTGAAGGAAATAAATGTAGCTGCCAATTTTTTGCATCATTTGCCTACAAATGTATAAATTTGGTCTGAATGATAAAATGTTCATCAAGCCACAGAAACACATTCTGACCTGTCAACCGGGCCTTCTTTGCTGCCATCCTCCCGTTTTAATGATTTCCCTTATTTTTCCCATATTTTAAGCTTCTTTTAAACCAGATTTTATTCTCATACAAACCCCATCTCCAGATAAGTCTGGATATGTTTCAAAATGCAATAAAAACAAAACATTGTGATATGTTAATTCATAAACAGACAAAGGCTTATATTAAGCAAAAATGATCCACTATCCCGACTGCTACAATTAGTCTCCTCGGTTCCCAAATGGTATTAAAAGGAAAAGTGATGGAACACAATGCTAAAGATGCCTTTTTCCCAACTTCTGCTGAGTGCGTTGTAGCCATCATGTTAAAGTGACTTTTTTGCCATTGTGAACACCCCATCACACAAAGTGCACCACAAAAAATGTGATCACACATGGAGCACCGGGCACCTATTAACAGCACCCATGGATCAGTGTGAAGAGGTTGGTACTTTGGCCAGGACTTGTGACCCTCTGTTCACAAGGGCAAGACCCTAACCACTAATCCACCACTGCTCACTGCCCACACAAATTCTACATTTGTGCATATTTACATAATAATATTACATTGATCAGTTTTATCTTTTTATATAATATTTTTATATGTTTTTTATTTATTATTATTATTATTATTATTATTTATTTTCCAGCATATATTAAATTATTGCAGGGTTTCATGCTTTGTTCTCTTTTGTTGCCTGCTTCATTTTTTGGAGGGATATCTCCCATGGACAGACACACATACATGCAGGTAAACAGTACACACACACACACACACACACACACTCACACTCAGAGTTAGCTTTTCCACATGGCAACTTCTGTTCGAGCTGAAGGCTTAATGGAGGGGAGATAAGTTTGGTTACTGAGCGGATAGAAGCACATGTCTGGGGCAAACGCGCTGCTATGGAAAGCTTCAGTGAGGCAGAAGCTCCACTGCACTGGCCTGGAACTGGTGCTTCTTCCCTCTAAGATGCAGTGACCTCAGTTAACCTTTGAGTAAAGTGAACCACTAACCCCTGGAAAGCCATGCAAACAAAAGGTTATGCAAAGCATGAGGTCACCAAGGCAACCAGAATCCTTGGTTACTGTTGCTTGAAAGAAAAAAAAACAGCACTTGCAAAACTACTACTGTCCATAGCTTTCACTGAAGCAAGTGTTGTTTATATAAAAAATTAACAATAAAAAAATGCATTGACTGCAATATGCAGTAATATGCAAATGTCTGGTCAAATTACACAATGTGTTGACTGAAAATAAGCTCAGATCATTTACATAAAACCCACTTCTGCACATTTTCTGCACAATTATTGCTTATTTACAGAATTTATGACAATGGAGAGAAGAATTAGCCATAAAAGTGCAATGTGCAAAAGATATGGGACAATATTAGATAAATATATTTCTGGGTTTTTTTTGGTATTTTATGGTGAAATAGGGCACTGAAATGCACAGAAAGGTCATTTTAATAGAGGATGTGTCATTTTCACATGAAAATAAAAAATCATCATTTTCTGGGGGTGTTCAAATTGTTCAGTCCCAAGAGAAAAAAAGAGCAAAGAAAACGAAGGCAAAATAAAGGGATGGATATAAACTTGTCTGCTTGAACAAGAAGAAAGAAGAAGAAGAAGAAGAAGAAGAAGAAGAAAAATAATAATAATAAGAAGAAGAAGAAGAAGAAGAAGAAAAAGAAGAAGAAAGAAGAAGAAAAAGAAGAAGAAAGAAGTGCCTTACACTGTGTAATAGCGATGGGTGGGTCGACCCATAACCAGTTGGGTGGGTTTGGGTCAGCTTACTAGAAAATACTACAAGTTTGGGTAGGTTGGTCCAAGAAGCCCAGGATCAATCAATCAATCAATCAATCAATCAATCTATCAAAACAAAAAATTAGGCTCTGCTGAATGGTAACTGGAAAATGAAACTTCTGAAAGTTAACCCCCCTGCCCCCCGAATATTTCTGCAGGTTAGTAGAAGGTTTCTGACCGCTCAGTCTTTAAAGCTTGATAATTCAGGAACCACTTTGTCATTAGCCTGCGTTAAGCACACAGGGCTCTAGAGTGCAGCCATTTTTGAGAGCGTGCGAGTACAAATTTCTCCTGGTCACATTTGTGCAAGTGCAGGATGATTTGTTTTGGTGCCTTTACGGCCCAGGTTCTGCGTTTGTGGTTGACTCGGTCTGTCCCTCCCTACCTGCCTTTTAATCATCAGCTGTGTACCCGCGCATGGCAGACAGCGGCATGGCACACTGATGATAAAGCACGACACATTCAAAGATGAATCTGTCGATATCTGATTATTAAAAATAATCAGAGAGGAGGTTAGTTAGAGAGGGGGAGCCCACGACTCGGGCTCGGACTCTGTAAAGCTGCTTTGTGGCAACGTCAGTTGTGAAAAGTGCTACATAAATAAAACTGACTTGGCTTGAGCCTGTATGGACTGATGTTCACTGCATTTCAGCAGTTAGATGAAGGAGAGGGAAATGATCACCCAATTCAATATTAAGGGAATGTGACTATTTTGTCATTGTGAACACACTCAATCACACACAAAGTGCACCACAATGAAATGTGACCTTTGCATTTAAGCCATTACATGTGCACACGTGGGGCAGCGGGCAGCTATGAGAAGTGCCTGGGCGGCAGTGTAGGTAATGGTATCTTGCCCAAGAGAAACTCATTGGTACCCGGGTTGGGATTTGAACCTGCAACCTTCAGTTTACAGTGGCAAGACCCTAACCATTTGGCCTAAATGCCCAAATACTGCTTACAACACAGCCAAAGAGGAAACGTCCCCATTCCAGTCTCAGCTCGCTCTAAGACAAGTCGCTGATTATTAACATGCTGCACCAAACAACAAGGGTGCGACCAAATCGTTATGGCGGAAAGCTGGTGGCACCAATGCGACCGGTGGAAAAGTTGGCCCTGATCCCACGTTAGCTTTCATTAACATTTACATTAACCCATTTTCCTGTGAAAATGTAAAAAAAGTTATGAATTATTAATCTTTTTTCATGTTTTTATCGTGTGTATGGATTGCTCGTGTTCAATAAGTGGCAGAACTGAGGGACTACGTCTGCGCTGGGCAGGGATGACTGTACTCATACGCTTCAGACTTTTGGTGAAAGTGTGTAAGCAAGAAGGCAAAATATTCAGCAAAGAGGGACGTCTTACTTTTCACATTGAGGTACATAGACTTGCTGACGTCGGCTCCCACGTCGTTGCTGACCTTGCACAGATAGTAGCCCGCGTCCTCCTCCAGCACGTGCTTTATTAGCAGCGAGCCATTGCTCAGCAGCTGGATCCTGTAGCCTGAGTTCAGTGCGATGGGGTGAAACTGTGGTACTCCAGCACCTGCCAAAGTGTTAGAAGCTTCAGTCAAAATATATCTGTGGTAAAGAAACTGTTTCTCCCCTGAACCCCAATGTCATCGATCAGGTCGAGATGTTGCCTGAAGTTTGCTTTTGAAGTTTAGCACTACAGCTACAAGGCTAATGTAGCCACTATAGAAGTTCATACATTTGTTGTGTCCCATTCCGTCCCCACCACTTTTTTGTTGTGTCCCAGTTCGTCCCCACCACTTTTTTGTTGTGTACCAGTTCGTCCCCACCACTTTTTTGTTGTGTCCCAGTTCGTCCCCACCACTTTTTTGTCAAGACCCATTTCGTCCCCAACACTTTTTGTCATGTCCCATTTTGTCCCCACCACTTTTTGTCATGTCCCATTTTGTCCCCTACACTTTTTGCCATGTCCCATTTTGTCCCCAACACTTTTTGTTGTGTCCCATTTTGTGCCCAACACTTTTTGTCATGTCCCATTTTGTGCCCAACACTTTTTGTCATGTCCCATTTTGTCCCCTACACTTTTTGCCATGTCCCATTTTGTCCCCTACACTTTTTGCCATGTCCCATTTTGTCCCCAACACTTTTTGCTGTGTCCCATTTTGTCCCCACCACTTTTTGTCATGTCCCATTTTGTCCCCACCACTTTTTGCCATGTCCCATTTTGCCCCCACCACTTTTTGTCATGTCCCATTTTGTCCCCAACACTTTTTGTCATGTCCCATTTTGTCCCCAACACTTTTGTCATGTCCTATTTTGTCCCCAACACTTTTTGTCATGTCCCATTTTGTCCCCAACACTTTTTGTCATGTCCCATTTTGTCCCTTTCACTTTTTGTCATGTCCCATTTTGTCCCTTTCACTTTTTGCCATGTCCCATTTTGTCCCCAACACTTTTTGTCGTGTCCCATTTTGTCCCCAACACTTTTTGAAAAACTGGCTAAATTTATACCTACAACTCCACAACTACAACAAATACAATCACACAACATTGACAAATATGACCCCCCCCCCATTCCACCTCCAACCACCACCCCATCCCAACAGGCCACTATAATCTCGTACACTGAGATTAGTCCCAAAACAAACACCATGTGTTTTATAGTAGCAGCCATCTAGTAGCAGCCATCTTGTATCCTGAACTTTACCCATTTTTATTGACATTCTCTGAATATCTCATTCAGTGTACAAACAGTTTGAGGGAAGCGTTTGCTTGGGGTATATTAAATCAGTGTATATTACTTCATTACTGCAAACTAAAGAGGCAAGCCTCAGATAGCAAATGTCTTGACTGATCATTCTTTCGCTTTAAGGGATTTATCGACTGACTTTTCTAAAATGTTTGAATAATTAAATGGTTAAGATGTCACAAATGTGAAACCTTAGAAATGTTCATAGTGATGGTGAATGGAACCAGACCTCTGAGAGTTTAATGCCTCTAAAGGTTCCTTCGCAGAAACTCTGCCTGATGCAAGGGACGTTGTTTTATCATCGTTTAGAGATAATAAAAAAATCATGGTGGAGGGGTACACACATGGTGTTGTGAAGGAAAATACCCCCCCCCCCCAAAAAATGTGTTTTTTCAAATTTATTACTCTTTTACCATCACCAACATTACATACAGAACTTGCAGACATGTGTGAGTTCATCAGTTGCTGGGCGATTGGTGGAATTCCCACTTAGAGCTCAGACTTCTGGTTCTCCTTTACAAAGTAATGAATAATGACGTGTTTAGGAAGTAAAGCAAACCCCATTTACCTTTCGAATACTTCCACTCTATTGTTGGGCGGGGTTCCCCGTCTGCAGAACAGTTTAGGATCACTGCTTTCCCATAAATGCCGTCCTGGTCTTTGGGCTGGACTTTGAATCGTGGTGGAACTAGAAAACACAGTGCACAAATATGGGATGAGACATGAAAACTTCCTTCTTCTCCTGCATTTCATTAACGCTGAACTGGACAGAGTCCTTTCTCTTTACCCCTGACGATGAGCTGGCTCTGATACTTGACGACGGCGGCGTCGTTTCGGGCGATGCATGTGTACGTGCCATTGTGCACTCGCTGGAGGTTGGAGATGCGCAGGGAGCTGGTGAAGTCGATTTTGTCAATAGTGACGTCCAGGCTGGCATTAATGGGTTTTCCATCCTTCTCCCAGTCGATGGAGATGGGCAGGTCTCCCGACCGTACCACACAGGGCACAAAGACCCTGTGGCCAATGGAGTAGCGTGGGAACTCAAAGGGCTGGATGAAGGGGGGGACTGAGGAGGACCAGAAAAGAATTCATCAGATGCTGATCTCTTTATGAATCAAACGTGTAAAGTAATATTAGGGATACACAAGCCTGTGTGATGCTAGAGAGATGAAAATTATGAACAATATTTATTGAGGCATCGTGTTACTTTGCTAAAGTTAGCTGCAGTTCTCTTTGGATGATCTATGGCTAAGTTACACAATGCAATGATTCCTACTGTGCAAAGTTGGTCTTATGCTATAAAATGTGTGAAAGATCTGAATGGTTGATGGTGCTTTCTGTCATTGTTTGCTCTCTTGCAGGTATGTATGTATGAGTGCATATGTATGTATGTGTATTTTACATGTATATATGTAATATGTGTAATTTTTTGAATAAAATGATGTATTTATTTCATTATTTCTCTCGTTTTTCTTCTCTGTTGAGGTGTTCTGTAGCATAAAGCCCAATGAAATGTCATTTTAAAAAATATTAAATAATATATATGAAAATAAACAAAATAAACATATAATAAATATGAATACATAAAAAATAAAGAATGAAAAATAAATCAATAAATAAATAGTTAGCGATTGTTAGCATTAAGCTAATATCACAGTTTCTTTATTGCTACAATAACGTCAATTGAATCAAATTGTATTGATTTCTAGGACATTTTCTTTCTGGTTTGGTTAGTCGGTGCTGAATCAGGTGAAACGTAACAGTGACCATTTGTCATTGTGAACACACCCCTTCACACAAAGTGCACCACAACGAAATGTGACCTCTGCATTTAAAACATTCCCAAGTTGAGCAGCGGGCAGCTATCAACAGTGGCTGGCGAGCAGTGTAGCAGGACGGTACCTTGCTCAAAGGTACCTCTGAGGTACCAGGGCTAGGACTTGAGCCTATGACCTTCCGATCACATGGGCAAGTCCCAAACCATCTATAATGATACACCAAGCAGGCCTCGATTAGCATGAAGCTGCTTGTATAATGCTAATCAGTGGTCATTCAGTTTCATTCACTGCAAACAACTTTAGCTTCTTAGCACTAGAACCTTGCTGTTAGTTCCCCATTGGTTTTCTGAAGCTAACTTTACAGCGGGTGGGGTTTTACCTTTCACAGTGACGTAGACGCTCTGGTTTTTAAAGACTTGTGGCTGTACGAGCACATGGCAGGCATACTCCCCCTCATCCAGCTCCTTCTGCACGTTCAGCAGCTTTAACGTGCCGTTGTTTTCAAAGGCCCGCTGTCTGTCATTGAACGGGAGTAGGTTGGAATTCTTGTACCATTTGATGGAGTAGTACGGGTACCCGATCACGTGGCAGTGAATGTAGGTGTCTCGTCCGGCTATGGCAGTGAGGTTTTTCATGGGTCTTATATCAGCAGGACCTATAACGACACAAAAGAGAAATACCTCTCTTTAACCCTTAGAAGTCTAGAGTTATTACTGAGACATCTGATCAAGGTCTCAGAATTATTCATCTGTGATTACATAGTTGTGTAGTTATGTGTTATAAACACCGATCAGCCATAACATTAACACCAGCACTGTGTGTTCTGACCCTTTTCTCTCAGAGTCAGCATTCACTATTTAAACCACAGTAGCTCTTCTGAACCAGACAGGCTAGCCTTCACCCCCTCCCACATGCATCAGTGAGCCTTGGGCACTGATTCGCCAGATTTTCTACCTTGGATAACTTTTGGTCGGTACTCGCTACTGCACACCTGGAACACTCCACAAGACCTGCCGTTTTGGAGATGCTCTGACTAGCCATCACAATAAGGCCCTTGTAAAGTGGCTCCGATGCTTATGCTCGCCCATTTCTCCTGCTTCCAGCGCATCAACTTCAAGAACTGACTGTTCACTTGCTGCCTAATATAGCCCACACTCTGACAGGTGCCTTTGTAGTGAGATGATGAGATAGTTAGTGTTATTCACTTTACCTGTCAGTGGTTTAAATGTTGTGGCTGATTTGTGTGTATTTAAACACACAGCACCAAATCTGAACAGATCATGAGCATCACTACTTTTGAAAAGTGGGAATCTATCACATGGGCTGCGATTATATTTGTCGACGGGGTAGGGGGTGGAGATCGCATTTGCCAAGCATGTTAAGCTGTCCAAGGTCAGCCTG
Source organism: Arnoldichthys spilopterus (assembly GCA_037974385.1). NCBI lineage: Eukaryota > Metazoa > Chordata > Actinopteri > Characiformes > Lepidarchidae > Arnoldichthys > Arnoldichthys spilopterus. Next base: position 17,638,671 of record JBBPDA010000037.1, on the reverse strand, counting down.
CGGTGGCAATTCACATGACTTGGGTGGAACCAGAAGCGACAAAATTGGGCAAAAAAAATCTCACAGTTCACAGTCAGTTCTTCTAAATGGGACAAATCTTGCTCAAGCATAAAGCTACTTCAAATATATGGAAAGATGTACTGTCAGGCAGAGTAGACCAATAGAAATCTGTCAGAACCTCTTGTTCTAAATCGTTCTTCCATCGACTTCCTTCCAACGTTTTCTCCTGAATAAATGACCATTTTGGAGATGCTTGTTTTCCTTGGACAGCCATGATATGCAAATGATGAAGATCTTTTGTTGTTTAGTCTCTAGATTCCTCCTCTACCTAAGCATCCAACATCACATTACACATCCCATCCACTACTATTACAGAGCCAGTGGTGCGACAAACGGTCATTATCCCGTCTCTGGAATGGCACCGATTTATCTCCAGAGCTCCGCCGCCACTGACAGTCAGGGATGGGACGAGAAAAAGAAAGAGAGAGAGAGAGAGAGAGAACAAAACAACTGCTGATTTACGCCCTGTACAATCATCAGAACGGACAGCGTTGTTTATTTTTTTCTCTCTTGAAGGCAGAGAACATAACCTTAATTAAGCCGTCGCAGGCCTGAGGGAGAAATTCCAAAAGAAGACAGATGAAATAAACAGCAAAATGGCTCAGTAATGGAAATGAGTGGTGAAAGAGACGTTTATAGACATGATGGACCTGAAAGAGGGGATGAAATAGAGACAGCCAAAGGAATGTGACACCTACAGCATGGATTTATTAAGGGGAGGAGGTGGTGGTGGTGGTGGGGGGTGGATGTGGGGGGGGTTTCAGGTTTAATAGACAGCTTTGCTCATATTTTGATAAATCCCTGTTGAGTATGAGCTGTAATCAGACAACAAAGCTGGAGTATGTAGGAGGGACAATATGCTGCTGTTAGCCAAGAATAAACATGGTGTAAAAGATTAATCTGACACCACTAGGTAACGTGGGCAGAAATGATTTGTATGACAGCGAATCTGGTGTTGTTTTGGGGAAATAGGTTCATCAAAAGAGACATGTGACACAAATGAATGGAAAACACTGAAGTTACAGCTCAATCAGCTCATCTAAAGCGATAGTCTGGCAAAAATTCTCATTTACACCATTTTCAGCCTCTAGTTCAGCAGCCAAAACATGCTCGTTTCTTCACACTGCCCACCTTGGTGCTGGAGGGTTGGTGTCCAGCACAGTTTGGTGATTTCCCTGCTCAAACACGTCTAGTTATGCCTAACCTGTTCATTGCCAGGTTTGTTAAGAGTGTTTGAGATCAGGAACGACCAAAAATGTGCTGGACACTGAACCTCCGGGGCTGAATTTGAGCTCCTCTGCACTAGAGGCAGTTAGCAAAATGCTAAAAGCTAATGTACACCAATTCTGAGAAAGCCCCATGACACTTAAAGTTGTGATTCTTTTTCAGGGCTGCACTCAAGGTGTTGTTTGGGCCTTCAAAATATACATATTGGTCTCGACCAAGTCCAGCTGCTGAAAAAAAGAGGTGAACAATTCTCTGTGGTGGCCCACCACAAGAAAAAACATGGCCACCACAGGAAATAAAAAAATCAGTCAGGACAAAGGAAAGCAAGAGCGACTGTAGACAAAATGATGCACTCACTTACATACTGTCTCTATTCAAGTCTGGGCAGCTTATGCCTTGTTCACATGACATGATTTTAAGGCTGTTTTTGAGTTAAATGCCCTCAATCGGACCCGATTCCACGTTTGATCGACGATCAACAATCTCTAGATGTGAACACTACAATGACTAGTCACCAACTCCGACCAGATATCTAGTCTGTTAAACACCTTGGCCAGTCACCGGTTAGCTACAGCCAATGAGAGCGCAGGACACAAGTCGAAAGTGTCAGGATTCTTTCACCTTAGCTCAGAAAACCCATGAGGGAGAGCATGGCTGAGTCACGGTGGTCTACTTACTGACCTCCAATTCTCTCTGTACAACAGACCATCCATACTGCTCGCGTGTGCTGATCCATTCCTTCACCCACAGCCCCTTTTTCCTTTTACACACTTTTTCTGAACTTATGATCACACACACAGTGTTTGTTTACGCTGGACGTCCATTTTTAAACTCATCTTTGGCGTGAGGGTCGCCATTTTTAACGTGACAGTGTTGATTTATGGGGCAGACGAACCAGTGGTGCTGAAAGATGGTGTAGGTGGTGACGCCCTGTCTCCCCTCTGTTCACACTGCACAACTGTCTGACTTGTGATCAGGAGTCTCAAAGTTGTGTAGTGTGAACAAGGCATTAGCACCTTAAAGTCTCACTTTATAGGCCTCGTCACTGTGTAGTAACACCCTAACGATACATGCAACAACAATGTAATTAATGATGACAAATTCATCATTAATGATGACGCTCATCATGCTAGTAGTGAAGTGAAAGTGACTATTTGTTGTTGTGAACACACTCAAGCACCACAACGAAATGTGACCTCTGCATTTAACCCATCACACGTGCACACGTGGAGCAGC
>JBBPDA010000037.1:17593452-17616086 GCA_037974385.1 Arnoldichthys spilopterus | reverse complement strand
GCATCCAATCAACCTACTGCAGCCTTTGGACTGTGGGAGGAAACCGGAGAACCCGGAGGAAACACACGCCAACACGGTGAGAGCTCGCAAACTCTGCACAGAATGGCCCACAATGCCGACCTGGGGATCGGGGGAGACAGAGCTAACCACTACACCACCATGCTGTTTATTCGTATGTTCCTTCACAAAACATTCTAAAAATTGAATGGCAATGTACTTTAGTTTTTTATGTAAATTTTTATGTGGTGGGCTTATACTATAAAAATGATAAAAATCAATTTAAATACTAGTATATGATATATAAATGAACTAGGAAAACAAGAATGTGCCACATAAAACAAATAAAGCATCAAAATGTTCGTTTTGCCATTAGCCATTAGCATTTTGTGCATCAATGAGCCTTGGGTGCTTACGACCCTATCACCAATCCACCGGTTGTCCTTCCTTGGCTCACTTTTGGTGGGTACTAACTACTGCACACCTGGAACACTCCACAAGCCCTGCTGTTCTAGAGATGCTCTGACTCAGTCAGCTAGTCATCACAATAAGGCCTTTGTCAAAATGGCTCACATCCTTACACTTACACCTTCAAGAACTGACTGTTCACTTGACAGGTGCCACTGTAATGAAATAACTAGAAAGTCAATGTTCCTCGCTTCACCTGTCAGTGGTGTTAATGTTATGGCTGATCAGTGTACACACATCCACCAATTTAGCCTACAGCATTTTAGCCCCACCCAGTCAGGATGAAGTTATAAAGGATGTTCCAGCTTGGGCCATCTCTAGCTAGGACTCTCACAATCACACGACACCAACAGTGGGGAAGACCTGCCACGTGCTTGCTCTGAAGGACCACTGCATCTTATGAAGCTGCCGCTAACACAACTTCCCTGGGCAGCCACGTTGAGCCAATGCTTAGACAGCCGCGCCACTCAGTCAGGCTGCTTTTTGACAGAGGCACAATGCAGGCTGACCAATCAGAGAGAGGTAATTTGCATAAATCAGTCTTAAAGGCACAGTAACTAAAACAGGAAATGGAAAAAGGGTGGAAAATGGTCATGTAGAAGACAATTATGAATGTTTTTGGTACATAAAACCATAGAAATGACAGAAGTGGACCTATCTCTCTATCTGTCTATCTATCTATTTTAAACTCTGCTTATTCAATTAATAGCAAATCTGTTCACTTGATTACAGCTCTATGTAATAGTGACAGTCCTATATACATATATAATAACTCTCCTCTTTTTCTGCAGTAATAATTCCTCTCATCCCACTTACAACTGCTTTGCTGTCTATGGTAATTAGCCCTTAGCTATAGCATAATTGCCTGTCAGCACATGCAGTAAAATGCAGGTTAAACGCCCAGGTGCCAAAAGCCTGTGTTTCTTTTGTGTGCGCTGCCTGCTGCGCTGACGGGTAGACAGGGCGGACAAGCTTCGCTCTGCACCAGACAGGCTGGAGAGAGAAAGGGAGTGAGAGAGAGAGAGAGAGAAAGAGAGAGAGAAAGAGAGAGAGAGAGAGAGAGAGAGAGAGAGAGAGAGAGAAAGAGAGAGAGAGAGAGAGAGAGAGAGAGAAAGAGAGAGAGAGTAGACTAGAATGGAACATGGCTGTCCTGTGAAGCTTGCAAATTTGCAAAAGTAGGGTTGTCATTTCAGAAACACCCACCTCATCCCTCTTTCCTCTCGTCTCCCCCTCCCCCTCTTTTCCCTCCTCCTTTTTTTCCTCTTCTCGGCACGCTACGGTCGCCCTCTCTCCTCATCCTTCATCTCTGCATCTCTCTCTCCCTCTCTCTCTCTCTCTCGCTCACCTTGTCCGTTGTTCTTTTTTTTCCAGCAATGCATTAAATAAAAAAGGAGGAGTGCAAAAAGCAAAAGGTAAAAAAAGGTGAAACAGCTATTTCCCATTTCTGCCTTTTTCTCTCTCCTGTAAGTCTGCATTCTCACCTTCTATTACTCTCTCTCTCTCTCTCTCTCTCCCCCCACTCGCCCTGTCCCTCCAGAAGACATAATCTTTTCTTTAGGTGTGATGTGACAAGAGGAGGAAGGTGAGTTGGTTACTGTGGCAACTGGGCGAGTGACTCCGGGCTGTGACACTGGCGGAGGGGTGGAGGGTTGCAGGGCGGGGGAATGGGGGTGGGGGTGGGGGGGTTGAGCGTGAGCCGAGGCAGATTAGAGGGATGTGTCAGTGGGCTGCTGCTGCCGGAGCAAGAAACTCTCCCTGTCTGCAGCTCAGGGGAACGAGAGCTCAGACAAAAGAGGCCCTTCTGAGCACTCGGGGAAAAGGACGACAGGTTCCCGGTAGCGGCTTCAGCCTGCAAATCCTACACAACTGGTGTACATGCTCAGTGGCTGGGTGTGTTAAGGAAAAAATGGATGAGGGAAAAAAAAATATAATATATATATATATAATATATATATGTGCATTTTTCTCTTACACATATATTGCAGCTTGTATCTCCAAAATAATAACTTCACAGAAGGCAAAAAAAACCTTTTTAACCCATAATGAAAGTAAATGTACAAAGATTTTTTTCCAGGTAATTTTTGACCCTTAGTATTGCTCAATTTATGACATAATTTTGACCCAATGTAAAGTCAACTGGTGATTTCCAGTTACATAAAAATAGATTATTTAGATTATTATGTATATAAATATATATATATATTTAAATTATATAATATATCATATTTATATTTATAATTATATATATTTTGCATGAGGAGCTTTATGATTAAACAGGTCTATTATTATAAAATTCCTTGATAATAAAAAGAATGAAGACAATTATGCTCCATAAGCAAATTCACTAAAGGAGAATTTTATCCTAATTTGAAAAGCTGATTATTGAATTATCATATCATTTCATATGTATTCTTTATTCATTTATCCATGATCAAATGATGGCCATTGTTTTCACGATGCAGTGATCTAACTGTCCAAAATCCAGTACCGATAAAAGCTCTGTCTCCCTCATTATTCCCCTTCTCGTCTACACAAGGCATTTTTGGGATGGCTACAGTAGCCAGAGAAAAAATGTATAAATTTGTATAGCAGCAGGCATCAGAGCAGCAAAAAAGCCTCAGTCTTAAATATTTCTGTAACTGAAATCTGTTTTTATATTAGATGGTCGTGCAGTTAAATCCATTTAAAGCTCCAGGTCATAATTAAGTGAAAATCAAATTAAAGGCAATAAAAAGACAAAATGAATCAGCCAGACCTAACGCCGCAAAGGTCAACTGTGCAATGACAATGGAAAAAAGAAACACATGAGCAGAGTATTCCTGGTTGTCGTGGCAGCTATGCATGTTTAAAATCCCAGCTGTTTTCCAGCTGTTTCATGCAGGTTCATGATCACAGCTGCATCAGTCTGTTTTATGCAGTTTAACTACAACTGTCTGTTCACTCACTGCCATATATATATATATATATATATGTGGCAGCAAGTGAACATTCAGTTCTTGAAGTTGATTTACTGGAAGCAGGAAAAATGGGCGAGCATAAGGATCTGACCACAAGGGCCTAATGCAATGGCTAGAGACAGATCATCTCCAATGGTCTTGTGGAGTGTTGCAGGAGTGCAGTAGTTAATACCTACCAAAAATGACCAAGAAAAGACATCTGGTGATCCGGCAACAGGGTCACGGGCGCCCACGGCTCACTGATGCGCATGAGGAGCGAAAGCCCATCTAGTCTGATTCCCCCCCAAAAAAGTGCTGCTGTTTTTTAGCCAGAGTGGAATTACAGTAGTGTGGAACGTTTTGGTGAAGACATTATCATCACCGCTCTCTCTGACATCACGGACATCCTTAAACCCTGCGTGCAATTAGTGGGTGGAGCCAGGCACAGATTGCCTGGTAGGCTGCTTGGTCCCAGTAAATCAACCATTAACTCAGGTGCGTTGTGAAGCACACTTCTATCTGACACCTCTGCCTGCTAGTTGTTGGCACTTCCTGATATGAAATGTAGAAGCGATTGAAAAGTCGCCCCCTTTAACGAAGCTTCTGTATGATCTGATACCACAGGCCTATGTGGGAGCTGCCCGCGTAACCTTTAGGGTCAGCAGAAGCTCAGGGAGAAGCAGATGGAGAACAAAAACTTCACGGCAGGGTGGCAGGGGGAGATGCTACCGCCCCCTGTGGAGCAGATGACCTTCTGGAGCAGCGACATGTTGACCCGGCAAAGCCAAGCATGTGGTGTCCTCCAGGCAAGGACACGGTAGAATAGGAAAAACACAGGAGCGTATTCTGACACTTTGGTCTAATTGGGGTGGAGACGTGATCAAACAGTCTGACGAATGCTACATTCATTCAATAGCAAGCTAAAAAATCCTGGAACCTTGCAAGACTGAACATGACAGAGGTCTTTTACCTTGAGTGACTGTAAATCACCCAGGCCCAACGGGCAGAATCCCTCGCTCTCATAAACCACAGTTCCTAAATGGTGCTTAGCTTTACAGTTCGGGTTGAGAACCTTTATACCTTTACATTTTGAGAAGGTTCTTCAAGCTTCAGACATCTCATAAACAAATTAGGCTCTTTAAAGAACCATCCATTGAAAGAGTCTTCAGGAACTGAAAGTGGTTCTTCTTTGGTGTGGCTGTAAAGGGTCTTGGTATCTACTCTCTGGTTTCTTCTGGTTTTACGTCCATATTCCAGGAGAGAGAAACGCATAAACCGAAGGTTGAAACTGTGGTTCATATTCTAAACAATATACAGCCATGTGCAAAAGCCTGGACGCCCTTGTTCCCTGTAGAAGATTTGATCTGATGACATTTTTTCATACAACTGAATGCTTTTGTACTTTTTTGGGAAATTACCAGAAATTATCACAAGTACACACTAGGAAGCTCCACCCCTTGTGCTACAATATTTATATTATTTAAGATTTTGTGAGTTTCTGCTGTTTGGATTTATAATATGTGACAATTTACAGCAAAGCCCAATTGTCAGTAAAATATTTTAGCTACAACTATTCTTTTTTTTAATTTTTTATTATGTTTTATAAAAATGTAATTAAATTATATTTTCCCAATACTATAGATATATTAAAATTATAACAATGTAATATTAATAGTTCCTTAACATGGCCATTGGCTGCAATTTTCATGGCATTTCATTTCATTGGCTGGGCCCTAGATTGTCCGTCCATTAAAATCAGGGGGATACATTTTATTTTTTTATTTTATTTTCATAAGAATTACAATTTGTTTGCTTTTCATTTGAATTTTACCTGCATATTTTATATCAAATGCTTGTGCTCAATCACTGCCACTACTAACTTCTAATACTCTTAGCATTGTCGCTCCAGCATAAGTCTAAAGAAGCCCACTGGCTGATTGACTGCTGTTGACGTAAGGGCGTAAATCATGTAAGCTAGAATTTTTTTTTTTCAAACCTATGCTCAATTGTTGTCAATTACCAGCTTTGATGGGCCTAAAAGCGATGAATGTTTGCCTACTCAGCCAAACAAAGCCGCCAAGACATGCGGGTCTTTGCCAAGTCGATTTTTCCTCCCTCCTGCCCGATCAAACAGGCTTCCGTGTGACGCGAGGGCAACTAACAGATCTTTGATAGTGGCAACATCCCACATCTAGTGACAACACGCTGGTGGAAAAAAGGAAGAGACTCCTCCGGTCCCCAGACGCACTGACTTTCATGTCATGGCGGAGGGCTTTCGGCGTGCCAGGCATATGGTGCCTCTTCAACTGCGCGATGACAAGTGACAGGTTAGCAGAGCGACTGGGGTGGGGGGGGGTAAGGAGAAGGGGGTGGGCCTCGTTCACTAAACGCCTCCATCTGTTCATATCCTCAGGCGCTGTGTCGTCGCCTTCCCGGCGGCGAATCCGCACCGGAGTTGTCCTTTTAGGGTTGATGATAGATGTGTTTAAATGTCGTGAGCGGTCAGAGGGGAAAGCTCGAAGGAGGGGGTCAGCCATCGCCTGGGAACTTGGACTTTTTTTTTTTCTTTTTTCTTTTTTTTTTGCATGAGACCAGTTTTCAGAAGTGCAAGCAATCCTCTCTCATAGTCTGGTCTCCTTAATTACTGCCTAGCCGCCGGCTTTGGTGCTCTACCTCTCTCTCTCAAGAGAGAGAGATGGATTTTTTTTTTTGGTAATGAAAAGGTACAGCGACGCACAGTGCATTCGTTCAAGTCCTGCCAGAACTGGACGTTACTTCAGTATCACAGGGAAACGAGATCAAAATGAATCAGCCATAACATTATGACCACCTGCCTAATACCGTACACGCCCACCTCATGCTGCTGAAACAGCTCAGACTGTGTGTTCTGAGCCCTTAACATTTTGTGACTTCACTCCTCACATGCTTCAATGAGCCTTGGGTGCCCATGACCCTGTTGCCGGTTCACCAGTCGTCCTTCCTTGGATCACTTTTGGTAGGTGCTAACTACTGCACACCTGGAACCCTCCACCAGACCTGCTTTTCTGGTGATGCTCTGACTGAGTCGTCTAGAACGTCACAGTAAGGCCCTTGTCAAAGTGGCTCAGATCATTATCCTCGCCTGCTTCCAGCACAACAACTTCAAGAACTGACTGTTCCCTTGCTGCCTAATATATCCCACTCCCCCTGACAGATGCCACCGTAATTAAATAATATGTAAAAAAATATTAGTCACTTTTCCTGTCAGTGGTCATAATGTTATGGCTGATTGGAGCATTTTTTAATAATACTAGCAGACTGACCTTACAGAGATTCGAGTTTTGGTTACAAAGATTTAGGAAATGTCTCAAATTGGTAGTGGCAAGAGGTGATTCCTCACAGCGAGAAGGTCCTGGGTTCGATTCCTGCCTGGGACGTCCCAGGTCCTTTCTGTGTGGAGTTTGCCTGTTCTCTCTGTGTCTGTATGGGCTTCCGCCGAGATCTCTGGTCTTCTCCCACAGTCCAGAGACGGATACATCAGGTGGGTTGGACGTGCTTTAGGTGTGACTGTGTTGGGCTGCCCTGTGATGGACTGGTGACCTGTACAAGATGTTTTTTCACCTTTCACCCTATAGGATCCAGCTCCGTCCCCCTGACCCTGGTTACGATAAGCAGCTTAGAAAATGAATCAATATTATGGATTCTTGCATTCCATAATCAGTGTGTTTTCAAAAATGTTGGCGCCCTGGTCAAACGACATTGGGTTGTCAGTTCTGTTCATTTGCTAAATTACACATATTGAGGGGAAAAAACAAGCATAAAATAACCTGTGCAGAAATTTTGGCATGCTTTATATATATATATATATATATATATGTTTACGTAATTTAAAATATTTGCACAAAAAATTGCAAAGTGTGTTCTCCGTAAAGGAGGTTTGATTTATTTTCACTTAGAAAATCGAAGCGTCGTGTGTGAATAGGAATTTAAAATACTGTATCATGCATTTTTGCATAAATAATAAAAGTTTATATTTTCATTCTGTTTTTGAGACTTTTCTTTCTCTGTTGTCCATCATATCACATCCTATCCAGCAGCTCATTAAACATATTTAGAAATGTCTGTTTCCCAAAAACTGGATTCTTATCTTGTGCAAATCTGTGCAAACGGTGAGATTATCTGAGAGGGAAGACGGTGCCGTGTGAGGTTTAAAGCGCTTTGGATGAAGACAGAGAGATTTTCTTCTGTAATCTCTTGCCAAGTAAACAGATATACGATGTAATGCGACGCCGCCGCAATTGCGATAACATATTGAAATAATCGTAAGTAGCTTTTGAGAAGGTCCTACACAGCTACACTGCTAATATTACACACTGAATATGTGGCTATATTGGAGATAAACATAGGAGCGCTGGTGTAATTACAGTGCTGCATGTGTTTAGAGAGAGATCAGAAGCATTTACAGGCAGAAAAAAACGTGTTGAAGGCATCAGATCGGCTCATCAGGCCGAAACTCGGAGCTCTTCAGTCCGAGGGCTCTCATTAAAGCCCAATTAGACGTTAAATGCCTCGCTAACTGCTGGCTAGTGAAGTGGTCAACGTTTGCCGCTTACCTTCACTAATGAGGCAGAACTGTAACACGGAGGGACTTTTCACAATATGAATTTTGGCCGCCTGGTTTATGATTTTGGTTGTGCCAGATTTCACAAGCTGCTTCAGTTTATCGAAGATACGTTTCTCCATCTCCAGGGTTTGCTTTGTGCCAGATTCGGAATGTCCTGCTTTGGATCTGGCACTTATTTTGGTGGATCAAGCACCTCGGTGACATAATGCAATATTAAATGAATGTGTTTCATGAACAATTGTGCAAATTCAGATTTTCTACACTCAACTTGCAATCATCATGAGAAAATGCTACAAATCTAGAAACGTTGTTAGCTATAAGGCATTGTCCACGGAAGTAGAATAAGACATGTAGAAGGTGTTTAGCATTCGTGTCTGTTATTTTCAGTGGGATTTAATCAGTGGCACTCAAGGTACCGTCTTAAGTACATTACTGCTGAATAATTTTTCATATTATTATACTTTTTTGGATATACATCTCATGCAGTACAGGTTTAACTACCAAGAACTAGACAAAGTGAGGTACATTTAGATGGTTAGGTCAGTATTTCGTATTATCACTTCAAATATTTTGTTAATAAGTAGTTATTCATGGATAAATAATACTGTAATAATCTATTTTTAGGATGTAGAACATTTCTGCCTGGTTATCTGTGATGATTTCTTGTATTGGGATTAGTTCTTAGATTCCTAGATTCGTTCTCAAGAACAAATTTAAGTAACACTTAACACGAAGGTACTTGTGAATGAGACCCAAGTATTTTTGGACCCTGATTCTAAGCCAGAAGGTGGTGCATTGCAATACATTTACATTTACATTTATGCATTTCCAAAGCGACTTCCAAAACGTGGAACAGTGTAGTGGGACGGTACCTTGCTCAAAGGTGCCTCAGTAGTGCCTGGGTTGGTACTTGAACCTGTGACCTTCAGATCCCAAGGGCAATGTCCTAACCACTAGGCCTCCACTGCCACAGAAATACTGTGATATTGCAATGCAAAAAAGTGACAACATGCATTTTGGACATACAAATTCGGTTAATGATATCGGATGTGACTGCATTGCGTTCAACCAGCTCCAAACAACAGCCCAGTTCAGCATATTCATGTGCTACATAACCCTCCCCCTGCCTTCAAGCCCTAGTTTCATTAGTCTGTAAAAGGCCGAATAGACAAGATACAATACAATATTCAATAAAAATAACAAAATTAAGTGGATATGGTAGGTTTCAACACAAGTAACTACAAAGTATTTTGTCAGAAAAAAGGTTATATTGAATAAAAATCTACAGAAAAACATGCGTTTTGCTACCAGGCACCATTTCGGCCAGTAGTGGTAGAGTCAAACTCTGCCTCCGTTATACCATCACTTCATTCTAACAATTTATCAAAAATTAATCAATTTCTTTTACACTTTTTCATCAGTTTTGCATAAAAGTTGCTGGTTGAGTTCCAACTCACTACTTAGTGTATAATGCACCTTTTTAATGCACTGACCCACCAGATCTGTCTCTGTCACATTCAAAACCTCCTAATTTACCATCTCCAATACTCAAACATGACTTTCTTGAGGAAACACCTACAATCTCTCTATAAACACCATTTGATTTTGGTGCAACAGCAAACCGTGTCCCAGCAGACTAGTTTTCTTAAGTCGTCTGCCTTGGCCTTAGTCCTAAGGGGACAAGGACATAAGCAAGAGTGCCATCCAAAGCTCTTCAGACTGAGCAAAGACGCTGACGGGTCACCAAAATAAACCCCCCTGCACAAATGTTTGCTCTTAAGCCGCTGGCTGCTTCGAATCCTTCGTTTTGCCTCATTTTCGTCCTCTGTGTTAATTCCATCCCATGTCCATATGCCATGTAGATTACCACATGCTAGTAAAAGCCGTCTGGGTGCTGCCTCTTTAATTACAGTGGATGGACACATCGTTGAGCAGGCTCCAGTTCAAGCCGAGTAGCCTGTGTCTTATTTGTCAGACAGGGACCACCAGTAGGCCTCCAATTAAAAGACAAAACCCTTCCCCATTTAGGAGGCACAGATGCATAGACAAGATGTTACAAATGCAGTCTTCAGTGATATCATTCTGGAAGTTACTTTGAGGAATGTCAAGAATGACAAGAAAATCCAAACAACGTAGTGTTGCACAATTTGCTGAAAGTCATCGATTTGTCATGATTATTACAATAATTCTGTGCTTTTCAGACTTATTTTTTTTAAACCTTAACAAAACACAAGCTTGAACTTGGAATCGGTCTAAAGACAAATCAAACTGCACCTTCAGATTTTACTGACCAGAGTGAAAAGGTTGGGATACTGTAGAAAATGCAAATAAAAACAAAAGGTGATCATTTGCAAATCATTTAAACTAATATTTAATTTTAAAATAATAGGACAAAGACAATATAGCAGTCACTGAAACTATAAAATACTATTTTTTATGAGAAATTTAAGGTCATTTTAAATTTCAAACTAGCAACAGATTTTAAAAAAACATTGTGTTGGGGCAACAAAAGGTACAACAAATTAGAAAAATTGGTTGGTAACATGAAAAAAAAGAAATACGTTCCTCAATGTAAATTCTAAAGAATTCTTGGATTTCTTCGTCTACAGGACATAATATCGTTAAAACGTTCAGAAAGTTCAGAAAAATCTTGGTTCAAAGGATAAGGCTGTAAACCAATATTGGATGGCCATGATATTTACTGTAGGCTGCACTTTATTAAAAACACACCCTTACTTTTAAAACTTCAGCAATTGGTCTCCTTAGTTCCCAAACATTTGAGTGTTGCTAAAAGTGGTAAATATGTCCCTATCCCAACTTTTTTGAAATGTGTTACAGGCATTAAATTCTAAATGCCCAAATATTATCCTAAAAACCATCACATTTTTCAGTTTCAACATTTAATATGTTGCTTCTGCACTATTTTCAATTATATGTGTGTTTACATGATTTGCAAATCATCACATTTTGTGGAATGTCCAAAAAATGATCCAAAATGCTTTGAAATAAAATTGTTTTACCATAATTTCCACAATCAGCTAAAAGTGTTTTATTTTTCTTCTAAAATGTTCATGTTCTGGAGATTTGGTTTTCTTCAAAGAGCAATAATATGTGACATTCCATGCCTAGAAACAACCAAAATAGGGTATGGCCTACTTTGGATTTGTTTTACAGAGTTTAAGGCCATACCGTTCTGACAGCTCTAGAACCGACACCACTTGTTGACATGTCTGCCTTAATGTGTCTGTTCTTTCTGCAGATTATCCAATATGGGTTATTTCATTTAATTCCCACTTTTAAGCCGAGCTGGATCATCTTGTTGCCTGTTTTGTTTGCTTCTGAGGTCTCTGGGCTGATTCGTGGCGGGTCACTGGAGCAGTTGGGTCACTGGGTTAGGGCCGCTCTTCCCCAGGACTGGCCCCCCACCTCCTCATTAGACTGCTTAATCCTCCAGGACCCATCTGCTAGACGCAGGGCCAAAGAAAGCCAAGCAAACACGGGAAGGAAATGACCACTGTGACCACAGTCAAAGCTATGAAATGTCTCAAAATTCATTGATGATTCTTAGGGTTACAAAAAGGTTTCCATGCAGAGAAACTGAAGATGTTCACCTGTCCTTATAGCTCATTGTCTAGTTTAAATAACGCAGTATAACCACGCAGACGAACTCCAGCACTACCGATTCTTCCATGACTTCAGACAGTCTGGAAAAATCTCCGTACAAGTGATAAAGCTGTAAACCAACATTGCATGGCCATGATATTTGGGCCCTCAGGCCCAATTGTGCAGTGAAAGTCATTGCACTGGCTCAGGAACACATCCTAACAAGAAAACAAAGTGTGCTCACAGACAGTGATTTTGGGAAGCATTCCTGGAAAGCTCTACCATGCAAAGAAGCAACCATATATAGACATGCTCCAGAAATGCTGCTGCTGTCCTGTGTTCTAACCAATCCAGATTTGAAATTCTTTTCAGAAATGTTGCGTCATCCGCTGGTCCACTCAGCTTGTTTGGTCATTGCACAGTTCAAAAGCCAACAAACTACATATGTCACCAATCAATCACACCTGCATCTGAGCCGGAGCAGCGGAAAATGCCTGACTGTCTAATTTTACATGCTCAGGTAGAATTCTTCAGTTAAAACAGGTCATTTTAAAGCAAAGTCATTTTTATTCAGTTTCATGGTTTTCTGCTCAATTTAGTCTAGATTCACCCACTAGCTAGGACTCCATCGCACAGACCATCCTACGCACCCACAAGGCGAGTCCAGTCTTGCTCTCTTGGACGTCCAGACATGGCTGTGGCACCGTGAGGGTTCAAACCCACAATCTGCTGGTGATAGGGTCAACACAAGCCCAGAGTGTGGTCGTTTTTAAAGAGAAAATACTGATTCGATATTGGTATCAGTATCAGTATAGGTTGACAGTCAATATTTCAAGTATCGATGATTTCCTTCCACTTTACATTGTATCCATGACAACTGGGTAATTATGTATTAACAGTACATGCGACATGCACTTTGTGGGCAGTGGTGGCCTAGTAGCTAGGACGCTGCCTTTGGGACCCGAAGGTTGCAGGTTTGAGTCCCTGGGCACCACTGAGGTTCCCTTGAGTAAGGTACCGTCCCACTACACTCCTCCCCAGGCGCTGTTGGTAGCTGCCCGCTGCTCCACGTGTGCACGTGTGATGGGTTAAATGCAGAGGTCACATTTTGTTGTGGTGCTCGAGTGTGTTCACAATGACAGAGTCACTTTCACTTTAAACAGTGTAATTACTGTTGTTGCAGTCGGGATTACAGTAGTACAGCTTACACATATATGAGCTGCTGTCTTTATTCTTGTAATTACACAAGTATATTGTATGTTATAACATGTAATTACAAAACTGATATTAATAAACATGTAATTACATAACTACTGTACTACTGTAATCCATGTGTAACAGTGACTACTAGCACTAGTAGTTCACTAGTAGTTACATTGCTGTTACAGGCTTTATTACAGTGTAATTACCCAGCAATTATAGACACTAAGTGGTCAGATCAGTCGATTGGTCAGGTTTGTTTGACATTTTTTGACATTTAACCGTATAATTACTGTAAATTCTTAAAAGCATAGGCTCCAGCCCTTCGCCAGAATACTGGCTGGTCGGCTGTTGACTACAAAATTAGCCGAAACGGCAGCAACGAGCCAAAAGTGCAGCGATCCTGATTTTTTTTGGCGTCCTCCGCCTTCACCGCGTCGAGAAAAGATGGCTGCGCGTGATCACATGACTTGGCCTCCATTTTGATGGCACGTTGGAGCGATTCTAGCGAGCGAGCCTGCGCCGAGCTCCCCGCGGCTCTGGAGGGGAGAGACGCCCGGGCCTTTTCTAAATCCAAACCCGGCTGAAAAGATGAAACATTCGAACAAACAGCAGCGGCTTATCTTCCCACCACAGCTAATATGGGGCGCTCAATTAGATGAAACGCGCTCTCCTTTTTCACTCGTTTTTGTTCAGTTTCTTCAGGCTATGTATTAAAAGGAAAGGGGGGGGGGGGGCAAGACATCTTACATCTTACTGGCTGCGGAGAGGAGAGTCATCCTGCGCTTCATCCAATTAAACGCGTGCGTCAGCATCAGCTAAGGGCCTTAGCAACAACATCGCTGGTGTTTTTCTTTTTTTTAAAACATCGTTTTTCTTGTTTATCTTTCTTTCGTCCTTTTTTTACCGTTGCAAAGATGCAATGCAACGATTATCGTTGGTCAGTGCGTCCATCCTTAATGTCCGAAGTGCGTTTGCCCTCTTGAAGACTGAGGGTGCTGAAGAAAGGAGCCCACCCACATAAAAATACTTGTACATGGTTCATTTTAGGTAAACGACTCCTGGGATTCAGTGCATAGTCGATTGACAGGCCTTGTCCGTATTATTGCTGTTTATTTATTTATTTATTTATTTATTTATTTCCGCATTTATATTTAATTTCCTTACAGCCCTACCGCGGCCTACCGTTCCCCTCGGCCGTGCAGTGGCAATAATGGATTATGCAAACGACTCCCGTGCGCCAGCGCACTCCCGGCTTCTTCGGCGAACGCTGAGCGGTTAAAGGATCACGCGAAGCTGACTTGCGCCACCTTGAGCTATTCCCTTCGGCGGTAACCTTGCTATTAATAAAGCCACAGCCCAGCAACGCATGCAACGGCTCGCGGCCGCAGCCGCCACCGCCGTCGCCCTCGTAAACAATGGCACGGTGGTGCAACACGAGAGACGGCTCTGAATGGTAAGCACACACACATGGGCGCACGCAATCCATCCCTCAGCCTCTCAAACGCACAGCAGCAGCTGCCTGTCGATGATAAGACAGGACGGACGCGGCCATCAGCTCTAATTGGCTAATGCGGCCGGCGCAAGATGGCGGAATGTACCGTAGGCAGTCAAAGGTCACTCCAGCGCATCACTCCCGGTCGTGACGTCACAGCCGTCAATCAAGCACCGGGGGGCGTGTCCAGAACAGTGGTCTGGTCTCTGCATGATACATTGGGAGCCATTCTGTAGAAGCGGAGAAGTGGAGGCCTTCCAGAAGACGGACAGCAGAAGACGGGGTATTGATAAAAGCAGTATGGTCCATAATGCATTGGGATTGAAGGTCAATGTGCAGCTTGTCTAACTGGGTGGCCAGGATTACGTTTGGGGCCTGTATGAGCAGAAAATGTTGCACTGCAGGGAACAGCAGAGCACATCTGATGCTGGGACTAGATTCTAGTCTGAAATATCGCAGAATTGTTTACAACTCAACATAACGTGAGGCAAAGTAAAGATGGCAATGTGTAGATTGACTCAACTCTGATTCTAGACTCACAAAATATCAGCCTAAAAAAAACAAAAGTGACTGAATAAGAATAATCAGCATCAAGGAAGAACAGCCTCATGTCTGGGGTTGATTTGGGGAAAATACTTACATTTTCTGACTGATATTGTGACTTAAACACAATTATTCTCTATAAACGAAGCACGTGTCCTTTATTTGGCCAAAAAAAACCAGCACATCCATTTTTTCAAGATAGGGTAAAAAACTGAAGTGATTGAATCAGGGATTTTCAGTCGGACACTGGGATGGCAATATAAATAAATAAATAAATAAATAAATAAATAAGCTCATATAGCACCTTTCTTAAACCCCCCAAAATTATTATTTTACAATTATTTTTTATAAATCAAGCTCATGTTCTTTTTTTTGGGGCAAAAAGACCAGCCCATTCATCGTTTTCCAACCTGGGACTTCAACACCGAATGTAATCTCCATATTGGCGGTTCTAGAGCATAATTAGGGTAGATCTCAATGTTTATTAAGGCTTCTATCAAAATAAGGGGTGCACTGTAGTTAATGTGGACCTTAGACTGCAGACAGACTGAATCTGCCTGGATGAAGATGATAAAGAACAACGTCATTAGCATTAGTAATGAATGAAAACATTCTCCTCTTCTACAGGAGAATAATCACATCATCAAATTTTGGTCTGAAATATTGTCCCAACCCAAACATTTGATCGATGCCAAATGTGCTGATTTCGCAATGATCCCAACATCGTGTGCAGGCCTAAACAAAATATAGAATATAAATACAATATAACAACAATCTGAATTATCATCACTTGGATTCAGGCATAAAATGCTGATGCTAAATGCTAAAATCAGTAACAGAAAAGAAAAAGTGGCATAAATACCCCGATCAGCCATAACATTAACACCACCTGCCTAACACTGAGTGGGTCCCTCCTGCAGCTGATACAGCTCAGACTGTGGTGCACTGTGTGTTCTGACCCCTTTCTATCAGAGTCAGCATCACTTTTAAACCACAGTAGCTCTTCTGTGGGATCGGACCAGACAGGCTAGCCTACACTCTTCACATGCCCATGACCTCGTTGATTCATCGTTGTTCGTCCTTGGATCACTTTTGGTAGGTACGAAGTACCGGACACCTGGAACACTACACTCTTGTCAGAGTGGATCAGATCCTTACGCTCGCCCATTTTTCTGCTTCCAGCACATCAACTTCAAGAACTGACTGTTCACCTACTGCCTTAATATATCCCACCTCCCTGACAGGTGCCATTGCAATGAAATAATTGGAGAGTCAATGCGATTCACTTTACCTGTCAGTGGTGTTAATGTTATGGCTGATGTTTCACAGTGAGGGTCTTTCTTGCTGCTTTTTAACATATTCAAATTACCGCGCAGTCACCCAGGTTGATTCAATGTATCAAAAATGTAGCACATGGGCCAACAAAATGTTATTTTTTCTCAAGGATCCGAGTGATTTGCGTTGTGTAAGTGCTCGTAAGTGGAAGTGAATGGCTCTCTCCTGCATTAATTAGCCCTCGCTGTGCTTATCGCTAAGCCGCGTTTTGGATCTCGGCCATTTGTAGTGACCTGGCTATGATCCAGGCCCGCGCTGTGGCATAATCCACGAGCTGCGAGAGGGGCAGGTTTGACGAGACGTGAAAAAAGCGGTGACACTGGGCAGCCCAGGCCTGCGGCTGTTTATCAAAAACCGAGCAACTCTCCGTCGTCGTGGCCTCCGTAATCATCTTTATCTTTGCCGCTTTAACGGCCAACGCCGTGCGGGTTTATGAGCGAAGGCTGCCGCACAGATGTGCCGCTCGTAACCAAATGGGATAAAACAATCTTAATTGTTTCATGATCGTTTTTATGACCCACCTGGGTCAACGTATGCTAAACGTGTACAATGGCAAGGCACGAGCTGCTGCGTCTGTATGAATCTTGACAAATTACAGCCTGAAGGCCTAGACGCTAAAGTGAATACACCGAACAGCCATAACATTAACACCGCCTTCCTAGTATTGCACTGTGTGTCCTGACCCCTTTCTATCAGAGTCAGCATTGTGGGATCGGACCAGACGGGCTAGCCTTCACTCCCCACATGCATCAGTGAGCCTTGGGTGCCCATGACCCTGTCACCAATTCCTGTTGGACTACTTTTGGCAGGTACTAACTAACTGCATACCTGGAACACTCCACAAGCCCTGCCAGTTTGGAGATGCTAAATAAGGCCCTTGTGAAAGTGGCTCAGATCCTTACGATCGCCCGTTTTTCCTGCTTCCAGCACATCAACTTCAAGAACTGAGTGTTCACTTGCTGTCGATTATATATTCCACCTCCCTGACTGGTGCCACCGTGATGAAATAACTAGAGAGACAATGTTATTCACTTTACCTGTCAGTGGTCTTAATGTTATGGCTGCTCGTTCTTTCTTGTGCATTAGCTCAGGCTAGATGCTAACTGCTGAGTGCATGTGATTCAGGCTGCACAGTGTGAATGCACCAATGCTTTTCTCCCGCCACGTACCCATAATTCTCTCTGGCACCCTCGGCATGATTAATGCACAAAGGTATTGATTTTCCTCTCCGCCCCAACTCCCTTCCCGAGCATCCCTTTTATTCATCCGCGCTAAGCCCTTCTGCGCTAAGTATGAGGGGAAGAGGAGCTAGGATCTAGGGATCAATGGAAGATTCTGCGTTTTACCGCGAGAAGAGAAGAAAGGCTTTAAATGTTCTGGCTGAAGAGAGCAAGTGTCTCTGCTCTGCCTGTTTACCCAGGCTATTCTCTGAAGGCTCGCTGACCCATTTTTTTTCCCTGGGAATAACAATGCTGTAGTGGATCGTGGGGAGAAAAATGGAGGCGCCGACTCCAATCGGGTCCGTAGAACAGTACGCAATGCAGGCTGGGGGTCCGCCAGTGGTGGAAAGAAGAGAGCCTCCTTTATGGTTCCACTGGAGAGAATGGCAGCCATGTTGCTCCCTCCTCGCCTAGCTGTACGGTTATAGCCATTAGCCCTCCACCTCCTTCCAGCACTACTGGACTCCATTTAAATTCTGCTGGAGTCTTCAGCGTAGCTGCACTGCAGTCAGTCGAGGCTTTTTGCACAGCCATTGTAAACCTGCATGTACAAAGTCCAACGGCATGTTATTCATTACTTGTGATGCTAGCCTTATGGGTCCAGATGTGATACAACGAAAATACACATCTGGACGATGACGGTGGGTTGTTAACATGGGTATGCTTTCTCTAAAACCCGTCCCCGAATTCCTTCCAGCACCCTGAGCAAAACAAGCAGGCTCATGCAGCGCTGCTGTTCGTTTGAACATCATTCGACATCAATGTTTCTGGAGCTCAGTTTAACTTAGTTTAGTCAGAAGGGTGTGTCCGATGTGTAAAAAAAGAAAATAACTTACAGTGGACATTAATGTAAATTAATGACAATTTTTTACATGTTTTTGATCATTTCGGTGAGTCTGCTAATCATGTCATTTTGACAGAGGGCAACGCACCATGCCAAATTATTCAAATAAATAAATAAACAAATAAATAAATTAATTAATGATTTGCTGTGACGGCAACAATATGAATAAAACATTATGCAAATAATCACCTGATCATATTTTTGAGCAAAATGCAATGATTTAAACGGGCTATAATTATTTTTATAATTATAACTATTTTACTATTATTTTCATTTATATAAGTACAATGAATTATGAACACGCGCAGATTTTTATGGGTCACATCAACACATCGAACAGTAATGTTACAAATGCAGTTAAATGATTGGATGGCACGGGGGGGAGGCGTTGTCAGCCTATCTGGAGAGATCAAAGCCAACTGTGCTCTTTTGAACTACGGATGGCTGTGGCATCATCCGGGATCCAACTACACCACTCCTGTAGTTGAGCTTTGTGCTAAGCGACCACAGTCTCTACAGGCTTACGCTTGAACACAAATGTCATGCTACTTATCTAGGAGAAGTCTGATCAGCGCGTTTAGCCATGATGGATAATGCCCATTCCGCGCACGCTTGGTACATTTACCTTGTTAAGTGGGTAGAGGCCAATCCGGGCCCCTCCCCCTGCCACGGCAATGATTAGTGATCTGAGAGCAACAGTCCACTTACTGCTTAATGGTTTGCAAAATGTCAGCAGCGCAAACTGTTAAATGGACGATGCCTCCGTAATGTCACCAGTGTATTATCAACCCCCATAAAGCAAAACCCTCAGGCGAGCTGTGCTCGCTGGGCAGAAGAGCAGCACTGGCAGCCCTTATGTTATTTCACAGTATCTACACACCATCAATACGGACGCCTCTGAAAGGAAGGAGGCACGACCCCACCGTGTGCAAATCACCCCCCATTAATACGTGAACGTGCCTGTTGCATTAATTGTATGGTGTTAAATGTTTATGGTTTACTGTTTTGCAGGTTTACATATTTCCACACACGCTGGCCATGAGTGGGATGGAAGCTAGGGCCTCGTCTACCAACCCCCCCCCCCCCCACCCCCCACTTCTCTCTCACTCTAATGCCAATGACCAGAGGTCCTGATGCGAAGGCCGTGTGTGTGGAATGAGAAAGGATCCCCTGCAGCAGTGTGTTCCACTGCTACTCGCTGACACACACCACAGCAGCCAATGGCAAGGCTGGACCATCAGCCTCTGCTGCTGCTGCTGCTGCTGCTGCTGCTGCTGCTATGGGCCTAATGCTGCACATGAATAATAGACAATACTGAGAAATTCATACCCGCGGAACGGATCGGAGCCCCGGCAGCAGCTACCGACGATTTTCAGTTTCAAACATTCTGTCAAATATTATCTCGAATACCTGAGTAGTCCCTAAGGATCAGGAGTGTTTATGAATGATTGAAGAAGAGAAAATCAGCAGAACACCTCGGAATCTAAATACAGAGGTCAAAAAACATGAATGTGGTCATTAAAGCTGTAAAAAAAAAAAAGAGATATTTAATAATACACGAGCATTTGTGTACATTCGTTGAGAAATAATTGATTCATCGGGATGTTTGACCTGCAGATGTTTTTAGCTTCAACAAAAAATGTAAATAAAATGACGTTTTATTGTCATTTTCTGAAAAATAAATTATAAAGTGTTTTTTTTGTTTTTGTATTTCATTCAGATTATGTGGCACTTACATACAGTGAGTTTGTCCTCTGGATTTTACCCATCTGGGACACCAGTGTACATACACCAGAAGCAGGAGCAGTGGGCTGCACACCTACAGCGCCCGGGGGAATTGGGGTACATTTACATTACATTTACATTTACAGCATTCGGCAGATGCTCTGAGCCAGAGCAACGTACATGGTGCTTTTAAGTCTACAGAGAAACACCATTTACACCAGTAAACTCAGACTTGGATTAAGCTCCAAGAATCTACCTGAGCTGAGGCCAAACCTTTACACAGAAAAAGACTTTTATTATGTAAAGTGTGTTCGTTCTTTAGTTCTGAGGTTATTACTATGAAGAGGTGGGTCCTAAGTCGCTATTTGAAGACAGTGAGGGTCTCTGCACTTCTGACTGTTAGGGGAAGTTCATTCCACCACTTCGGACCTGAGAAGAGCCTTGATGTCCAACTTCAATTTAGGTATTAGCTTAGAGGTGCCGATACGGTTCTATCACGATATTTGGCCTGTGATACAATATTATTGTGATTTTTTAACCAGGAAGCAGTTACATATAAGAGTCTCTGCAGCCGTCTTGGCGACTCTGACTTCCTTTCCAAATTACACTGTGATGCAATCGTACTTCATCGCTCATCGAAATGGATGCTCTACTGGGTACCCAGCATGGTATAAGGCTACAATTTACTCACTAACACCTGTTCCTCTTTGTGCATTTTATGCTCATATTGTCATAACTATGCTCTCAAACTTCTGCAAGAACTCTGGTGAGGTGACGTTCTTGAACACCGCGCCAGAGGCAAGACATTACTGCACCTTCCTGAACATTGTCCATGATGCCATGTTGTTTATCCGTGCAGCCCACCAGCATGTCCATACTCTAGACATGGTCTACTCTGAATATTGCAGATATTAGCCTGGTCTGTGATGGGGAACCCACAGTGCATTAAGGCTGTGTCCAAGGCTAGAGGAAAGAAGAAAAAGCAGGTTGTACATACAGTAGCTCCCTTCAGTCCATCTCGTCACAGTGGAGTTCTAACGTCGTGGAAAACGAAAAAAAAAACTTGCTTTCAAAGTTAATATTTCATTGCAAAAAAGAGAGAAAGTAACGCTTCATACGACCTTCCTCGTGTGAACCTCGTTTACTCATGAAATATTGACGATGTCCAGAAAACAAAGGGTTCCAGATGGAAAGAATGGACTGTGGTGCGTACACACCACTCTGAAGCCCCCCTAAGAGTCCCATGTCAGGGAAAAGTGAAGAGTGGATGCTGCCTCGGCGTGACACGTGCAATGAATTGTATCTAAAATCTATTTGTTTGTGAAATATTGCCCTGACTCATCAAATATTTACCACCGGAAAGAACAACAGACAGCAGAGAAGCTAATACTGTCCGACAGCCCGACCTGAGTGGATGGATTTCAGGTGCACAGTCGGCACTAAAAACACACAAATATTCAATAAATTGACTCTTCGTTTGTAATTTCAGCCAGTATGCAATGCAATACAATGAAACCGTCCATAAGGTTCATATAATACTAATATCAGCAATAACAGGCTAATAGTGTGTAGGTCCCTCCTGCTGCTGGAACAGCTCTGACTGTGTTGCACTGTGTTCTGACCCCTTTCTATCAGAGTCAGCACTAACGTTTTTGTCCAACAGTTGCTCGTCCCTGGGATTAAATCAGACAGAATAGCCTTCACTCCCCACACACATCAGTGAGCCTTGGGTGCCCATAACCTTGTCACCGATTCACCAGTCGTCCTTCCTTGGATCCCCTTTGGTAGGTACTAACTTCTGCACACCTGGAACACTCCACAACACCTGACGTTTTGGAGATGCCCCGTCGTCTCGTCGTCACGATAAGGCCCTCGTCAAAGTGGCTAAGATCCTTACGCTTGCCCATTTATTCTACTTCCAGCACATCAGCTTCAAGAACTGACTGTTCACTTGCTGCCTAATAGATCCCAAATGTATTATATGTAATATATTGTTGGTCTATATGATTAAACAAATGGAATAATGTCATTGCAATAATAATGTTTGTTCTCCAGCAGATAAAGGCAGAGCATCCCGAGAAAAAGGCTGCTCGTGCCCTGGGCCTAAGCGATGCTTGTCCCTCTATTGAATTTGCTAAACGTCCCTTATACAGAGCAGTCACCCCTGAG
The DNA here is from genome assembly GCA_037974385.1 of Arnoldichthys spilopterus. Classification (NCBI taxonomy): domain Eukaryota; kingdom Metazoa; phylum Chordata; class Actinopteri; order Characiformes; family Lepidarchidae; genus Arnoldichthys; species Arnoldichthys spilopterus. The sequence goes on along the minus strand of JBBPDA010000037.1, from coordinate 17,593,948 downwards.
GGGAGGAAACCATTGTGCGGACGAGTGTTCCATTTAACTGATGCGAGTTTTCAAACCGCTCTCTCTGTGGCTCCAATTGTGAGGGAACTGGGTCAATACAGTGAGGCTAAGTGACACGACTGGCGTAGCAGGCCATGTATCGGACAGACTGAGTCTGGGAATGGACTAGACAGTCATGGGTGTTCCATGGACACAAGCAGGTCATTTATATGTCTGTAGTTGTTATTGTTGCTTGGCAAATTTTGAGGCCAAAAGTTATGCTGAATTAGGGCTGAACAGTGAACGATTTACATCAAAATGCAATTTGACAGACTGCAGTTTTGTACTTTGTAAGGGCGGATTTAATGGTATTATAATGTATTTAATGGGCAGTGGTGGCCTAGTGGTTAGGACACTGCCTTTGCGACCTGAAGGTCACCGGTTCGAGTCCCTGGGCACTACTGAGGTTCCCTTGAGCAAGGTACCGTCCCGCTACACTGCTCCCCGGGCGCTGTTG
>JBBPDA010000037.1:17560575-17570575 GCA_037974385.1 Arnoldichthys spilopterus | reverse complement strand
CTATGCACAAAACTGGTCCAAGCGCATTACTCACTATGGATGGGAGGCAGTTGTGGCCTAATGGTTTGGGCTTGTGACTGAAGGGTCTCTGGCTCAATTCCTGGAACCAGCCATCAGGCCACAGCACTCAAGAGCATGGAACCCAACCCCCAAACTGATCTCTGGGTCCCACAACATTGGCTCCAGGTGCCTCGGATGGGTAAAATGCAGAAATTACATTTCACTACATGTTGTATGTGTATGTGATAAAAAGCAGTACACAGATGAGACATTAGTTCAAACGTCCTAATGAATGGGACGTCTCTGGAGAAAAGGAAGAGTAGGCGAGATCCTGCAGCCCTGGTTACGCAGCCTGGAGACCTTTTGGAGGAAAATATTGCAGTAAACCGTGATTTAAATTCTGCAGTTCTCCTGAATTAGAGAAATGGAGATGCTGTGTTTGCAGAAACATGGCTGAAGGCCTCAAGTAAGATCTAAAATAGCTGCACTGGGTTCCTCTAAATGTCATCCGCTGAGAACCGCTGGTGTTGGCTTGACCCAAAATATTTCCATGCTAATTTGAGCCCTTCTGCGTTTCTGTAAGCACCGTATTTCATTATGCGAATGGCTCTCTGTTACAGTAGATGTAGCTCTTAATAAAGTGGCTCACACACATCGCTGCGACTAAATTAAATGCTCCCCTCACTAAAAAAAGCAGTGAGCAGCTGATTGGGTAGAACAGGCTTGATGACCCACTGTGGAGAATCCATACATTGATCCGCCGTATTGACCAGCCGGCCCATACAGGAGCGCACTCTCTTAAGCAACATGTCCCCCCTGCACCACAGCCCTGGTGTCTCAGAAAAGCCACTCACTCATTAAAATCCATCTCCTCTGCATTTCTAACGGGGGCTCTGTCGCTTGGGTTGTGTGTGTGAATTGTGTTGTTAGCATTTCCTCTCAGCCAGTTTGGTAGTGGTCATCCAGGATGGTCCGTTGTAACCCCCCCAACCCCCTCGCCCTTCACCGCCACACCCACCCACACACACAAACACACACACACCGCAACACCCTCATTATGACAGAGTGGTCCCACCCTTGCTCAGCAGCCACTCACCCCTGCCTGAGCTGTTGCTACCGCAGGGCATCTTAATCAGGGGTACTGTCCTAGGGGGCTGCACCAAAGCAGGCTGCAAAGATTGAAAGACAAAAGAAAGATCTGCTGCTCAGATACACTCTGGACATAAAACAGAAGCTGTGGAAAAGTTTAGGACCATAGTTTAGTTCATTTCCATGTAAAATGGCCTAGAAGGAGTGAAAAACAAAGCAGGAAACATAAGCAATAGTTAATAATAAAATAATAATTGTATATTTTATGTATATAGAGCTTTTCTATAAGATGCTTTACAACCACATCTATAAAAATGATTCATTCATTCACTCATTCATTCATCTAAAGCACTTCTTCCATTTTGGGCTGCGAGGAAGCTGGAGCCAATCCCAGCTGACTATAGGCCCAAGGCGGGGTTCACCCAGGACAGGAGTCCAACCCATTGCAGGGCATAAAAATGATTAAAATAATATAATAATAATAATAAAATAATAGTTGACAGAAGGTAAAAAATGATAATAATAATAATAAAATAAAATAAAATAATAAATGGATTAATAAACAAATAAATAAATATTATAATAATTAAAAATAATAATAAAATAATATATATATATATATATATGTAATATATATAAAATGTGCAGCATTAATTACACATTAAAAGCAGTTTTAAAGAGATGATCAAGAGGTCTTTAGACCGTGACTTGAGGGTGGACAGATCAGTTTGGTCTCACATGCGTTTGGGGAGATTGTAGTTAAATATGGACGATTACGTAAAAGGCGTCATCGCTAGTGTCTTGTTCTTCGTGAATGGCTTGCTCATTTGGAGCTAATTATTATTTTTATGACTGGCGACTGATGAGTCATCGCAGTGAGTGATTCATTCAAATTTCCCTGAGCCGCAAACGGTCGCCCTTCCTTTCGTTCATCAGAATTGCGATTTTAGCTACAGGCTCATTCACGAATGGGTCTTTCTCTGGTTCACTTCTCATGTGACCGCTAGAGTAGCAGCAGCAGCTCTGCGCCAGGACTCTTTACTGAAGGAGTCACTGTAGAAATGCTACGTACACTGATCAGCCACAACATTAACACCACAGACAGGTAAAGTGAATGGCTTTTATTGTTTTGTTATTTCTTTACAATAGCACCTGTCAGGGGGGTGGGGGGGCGGGGTGAGGGGTGGGGGGGTATGGGCGAGCGTAATGGGTGGCTAAATGACAGAATCAAATTTTGTGCAACGTATGCAGAAGTTAGTACCTTTCAGAAGTGATCCAAAGAAAGAACAACTGGTGAATCAGTGACAGGGACATGGGCACCTAAGGCTCACTGATGCATTTACATTTAAAAAGTGAACACCACAGTCAGAGCTGTGTCAGCAGCATGAGGGGGACACACTCAACATTGGGCAGGTGGTGTTAATGTTATGGCTGTTATGGTCATTTTTCTATTACAGGGTTATTACAGGGTATTTACTTAATCTACGTTCATGTGCAGATACTACTGGAGTCTCCCGGTTGTGGAATTACAGTGATTTGCCTCATTGTAGATGTGTAGATGTGTTTTTCCATGTATTTTGACCAGTTTTTGAGCTGTATGGCTCAAACTGAAGGCCGAGCTCTAGTAGTCACAGTCCCCCAAAAAGTAGAGAGACCGATCATGCAAAGACCTTTAAGACCACAAAACTCTCCATCCATCCATTTTCTAAAACGCTTTTTCCGTTTCGCGGTGAAGCCGGAGCCAATCCCAGCTGACCGAGGGCCTAAGGTGGGGTTCACCCAGGACAGGAGGCTCAACCCATCGCAGGGCCATTCACACACACATTCACAGCTATGGGCAATTCAGAGTATCCAATCAACCTACTGCAGCCTTTGGACTGTGAAAACTCAGCACAGAAAAGCACCCGTGGCCAACCCAGGGATCGAACCCAGGACCTAGTGGCCGAGGTGAGGCGACAGCGCTAACCACTGCGCCACCGTGCCGCCCCCACAAAACGATCAGATAAACAACACTTGGAGAAAAAAAATCATGCTCCATTCCTGCTCCAGATGTGAAAAGAACAGATGTTTTCACCCACTCTGCTCTTCTGAGGAACAATAAATAAGTAATGAAATATTGATCTAAAAGATCAGCCACCTTCCCCTTACCAATCATTTTTTTTAAAGAAAATATCTGTCAATATTGTTTCATTTCATTTCAACAAATTAGCAGCTAATTTAAATATGGGTTCATTAATTTACGCCATTGTTTAAAGGACTCATATTATGGAAATAACACTTTCTTTGCTATTTTCTGTGGTTTACAGGACATGTATTATGGAAAAAAAGACATTTTTAGTGTAGTCTGTAAACACTGTTAAAGTATCAAAATATCTAGATGTGGACATTAAGCTGCAATTATTGTTCCTTTTGAAATAATTGTTTTTGTGATGTCACAACAGAAACTATGCAGTCCACCTTTCATATGTCCACGTATCAGCCTACAGCAGTTTAGCCCCATGTTGTTATAGGGGGTTATAACTGGTATACTGTTTTTTCAATGTTTTTTTTTAATACGGGCAGCCAATCACAACTAAACTCATTAACATATTTCAGTCTTAAAGCCACAGCAACCAAAACATCCTGTTTTTAATTCTAAAGGAGGTAAAGAGAGGTTTGGGCATGAATTATTAATAATGGCTCTTTTGGTGCATTGCTCCCTGTCCCAGCGCCATATTTGTGGAAAAACAATGAAATGCAAGCAAAACGTAGGTTATGGGCCCTTTAAAATGTCGAACAGGGGCAGCGTGTCTAACGAGTTGCGCTGTGATAAAATGTCCAGAGACGGCACAGTAATCAAAGGCTGACTGTCACACTCGGAGCAGCGAAAGCCCATTTGAGCCGACGTTCCCCATCCATAACTGTCCAGTGCGGAGTTGCAGTGTTGCTTAGTAACCATGGCACATGGCTGACCTTATCCGTTTGGTCATAAAAATGTATGAAGGCCTTTTATTAATATATTTTTTTGTCTTCTTTCTCTCTCAGTCTCTCTCTCTCTCTCTCTCTCTCTCTCTCTCTCTCGCTCACTCACACACACTCACACGCTCACATCATATCTCGATGTGGCTGGGAGCAAACATGAGCTGGCCTGCGCGGGTGCATTATTTGAGGCACCGTGGAGCTGGTGCTGCTTTGAGCTTCAGATGAGAACGAGGTGGTTTCTTCTGTAGTTACAGCTTCAGACGGCCGGCTCGCTGACCATGTGACCCAGTTCTCTTTCACTGCTCTGGCTCTTCCTTCACATTTCTATGGCACGTTCCATTGGTGGAGCTTGTGTCTCTGCTCCACGGCGGCTTTGACTTCAAATAACGGCCCACTGCCGATTTATGGCCTTGCGTGCTTGGAGATTTCGGTACAAACCTGAACATGAGCTCTTCTGGGCTTTTGTTCCATAGTCTAAAGTCCAATGGTGCTGGTGTCTGATAGAGGTCCATCATATACACTAAGCCACAACCATAAAACCACTGGCAGGTGAAGTGATTAACACTGATGATCATAACACTGACACTTGGGATATATAAGGCAGCAAGTGAACAGTCAGTTATTGAAGTCGACATGTTAAAAAATGTGACGTCAGAGCATCTCCAAAATGATAGCTCTTGTGCTGGGTTCCTGGTATGCAGCAGTTAGCACCTACCAAGGAAGGACAACTATTAAACCAGTGGTAGGTTCATGGGTTCCTTGATGCACATAGGGAGCTCCACATTCAGAGATGTTCTGGTGGCATGAGGTTGCCCTACACAGTAGAAGAAGGTGGTTTGAATGTTCTGGCATCAGCAGTCCTTCTAATGAATGATCTCAGCTTCTTTATGGTGCATCCATTGCTGACATTGCTTGTATAATCTCTACAGAAAAGCACTGCCAACAGTCTGGAGTAGCCTAAGACCACCATGGATATAAAAAAGGATGCAAAGCTCTGGGCTGCTCCATCCAGCACTTTTGGGATGGTCTAGAAAGGCATTTTTAATCCAGAAGCAATCATCCAACAGGACTGAAACAATCAAACAGGGGGCAGTGGTGACTGGTGGCCAGCTGTGGCCTAGTGGTTAGGACCTTGGCCTTGTGAACAGAAGGTTGCAGGTTTAAGTCGCAGAGCCGGGTACCACTGAAGGACCCTTGAGCCAAGTACCGTCCCACTACACTGCTCCACATGTGAAAGGTTAAATGCAGACAACACTTTTTGTTGTGGTGCACTTTGTGTGATTGAATGTGTTCACAATGACAAATAGTCATTTTCAGCACTTGACCTTACTAATGCTCCCATGGCACACAAGGCAAAATAACTGCAGACATTGCGACCCCTAAAACATCTTACCACCAAAGAAACACATGTGAAAGTGATGTTTTTGTCATTGTGAACACACTCAAGCACCACAATGAAATGTGACCTCTGCATTTAACCCCTCACACGTGCACACATGGAGCAGCAGGCAGGCAGGGCCAGGACTTAAACCTACGACCCTCAGGTCTCAAGGGCAATGTGCTAACCACAAGGCCACCACTGCCCATATGAAATGAACCCCAAAACTTGTACTTCCACTCACTGGCCACTTGTACGGTCACTCTCTACTCTCCAATTGTACACCAGTATTGTGGACTACTATGAGTATGGCAGGGGTTTCTAATAAAATGTCTATATGCACATATGTGATGATGTGATGTAGTTATGCATGGTGTGCTAAGACTCAAGCTCTGAGTCAGCCGTCTTAAGTTGCAGGTTCAACACGCCGACATGCCAAAAGCGCACACTGCCATATCCTCAGGGCCACCGGCTCACAGCTTAAGGGTGCTGGTCCATGAGAAGCCTTGGGTTTCACAGCAGACTGTTTGTAGTGTTAAGTGCTTTTTGGTTGCTCCCATCGGGGCACGCAGATGTTGCAGGAGAACATCTACCCAGCTACAGGCCCACAGAGAGGCTGGTGGAGGGAGAGAAGACTGGCAGATGGCATGTACTCAAGGTGCACTTGAGGGACACAGGCCCTGCTGGCAAAGGGGGTTGGGGAGTGGTAGAAGCAGGAGGGGTGGGGTGTGTGTGTGACAGGTACTAACACACACTCCCATCTGGCTTCGTTGCTGGTGCATGGCCAGAGGACATCAGCGGTTACAGTGCTGAAGATGCGTCAACACAAAGTCATGTTAGAGAGGGAAGATTCAATCTGCTGCTGCCACTTTCTGTGGCCAAATGGTAGTTTTGGGCAACACGCTCTCTATTGTTCTTTCGTTTAACTGTTTCCCAGTCACACATACATATGCCCCAAAAATTAAATATTCGAATAATTTAGAATGACATTGCGTGGTGCGGTGGACTCACAGCAAGTAGGTCCTGGGTTTGATCCCTGGGTCGGCCACTGGTGCCTTTCTGTGTGGCGCAAGTTTCCTCTGGGTTCTCCAGTTTCCTCCCACAGTCCAACGGCTGCATTAAGTTGACTGGATGCTCTAAATTGCCCGTAGGTGTGAGTGTGTGTGTGAATGGTTGTCTACCTATGTGTTGCCCTGTGCTGGGTTGAGCCTCCTGTCCTGGTTGAACTGCACCTTGGGTCCATAGTCAGCTGGGATTGGCTCCAGCTTCCCCCCGACCTGAAATGCAAGAAGCGGTTTAGAAAATGGATGGATGTATGGAGATTGTGTGGCTGGTGCTTACTAATATGTCCAGGCCTCAAACTACAGCAAACTTGGGTGTGTCACCATCAAACCAAGGTGCCTTTCTACTCATACCACAGCAAAGTCAAAGAAGTGCTCGCTGATTCGTTTGTAAGTCGAGATCAGAGCCTCGGTGTCCACAGTGGTCACTGCCCTGCCTATAACCCCACTCTCGGACCACTTTCCAGCCTTTCATGTGAAGATGAAAGCACACGTGTGGTCTCTGAAGATGATTCCATCGTGCGCCGGAGCAGGAGAAGATGCAGAACAAAAAGAATGAAACAATCATAGATCAAAATCAAGCTATTTTTTCCCCCCATAATCATCACTGATCCTGTTTTTTCCCTCCTCTGTAGTTTAAAAGCAGAGGAGCTGAATTGTGCTTGGCTAGAGGCAGCATCTGTGATGCTGATCATTATACTGTCCTCCACGGTACAAGCCAGCATTCTGACTGCTAAATGATGCTCAGCGGTCAGCATGAGGTATGACCTGGGCTCTAGGGACACAGCTAATGACCACTACCACCATGCTTGAGGAAGTCACCATTTTGAACCCTGGTAACTTCCCCTGTAGTGTATATACATATACTGTATGTCTTAGGCAAAGGCAGTGGTAGCCTAGTGGTTAGGGACCTGCACATGTGATCAGAGGGCTGCAGGTCCCAGTCCCAGCTCAGGTATTATTGGGGTGCACTTGAGCAAGGTACCGCCCTGCTACACTGCTCCCGGGGATGGGGGGGTGGGGGGGGGGGGGGGGGTGATGGTTGTGTGATCCATCAGTTTATGTTGTGAGACAAAGCAAGACTGGGCTCACATCATAGCATGGGGGGGGGACCTCCAGCCACGGGTTGCCCCATGCAGGCAGGAGATGGGATTTTGCAGTCGAAACATGTGGCTGGGTCATTACAGTTCATCCTGTCCTAATCCGCCTGATTGCAGAGCTGCCTGTAATTACATTGTATCCAATATTGAATGAAAATGCTAACAGATGCTACACGTCTAAGACAAGCATTAAGTGCTTAAGGACGTCTTGATAATTCTGTTTTTGCCCGGGCTCTTGATTACGACACCGCGAAACGAGATGCTTGTGCAAAACAGGTGGAAGTGGGCTGAGCCTGAAGAAGAGGCCCTTCCGCGCACTGTCAGTCGCAATTTTTACAACTGACGTTGTTACAACTAATGAGCAAGCCAGAGGTGATGCAGGCCAAACTCCTTGAGCTAGATGAAGAAACCTTTGAGGGAAACCAAGGTTTAGAATGGGAACCCATCCTCCTCTGGGCAACACCAGATAATAAAAACCAAGCGAAAAAGGGAAACAATCTCAGTTTCTAGAGTCGGCATCAGCTAAAAGCCATAAAGTACAGAGAAATTGCTCATGGACTAGTCTGGGTCAGGTGAGCTCATGATGGATGATCTGGTTGTAGGAGACAAGAAGGGCAGCAGTTCCTAGTGTATAGGTTGGACCTAAGTGAACACTAGGGCTGTCCATATGGGGCTCTCCTCGGTAGGAGTGAGTGGATTCCAGTAGTAAGAACTTCAGCCAGAAGTAGGGCATCTGGATGTGTAGTGTAAACAGAGCAGTGACAGGGCGTCACCAACAACACCATCCTTCAGCACCACTGGTTCGTCTGCTCTTAAAAACGATGTTCTGTCATGAAAAGTCACACAAGAAATGAGGCGACACTGACTGCCAATTTCGCTGCTGAGCCGAGAGATACTCGTGTTGGCAAGCATCGCATTGAGTGACCTGGGGAGATGGAGGAGTCATCCTTCCCTCCTAAAAAGCAAGGCCAATTGTGATCTCTTGGACTCCAGGGTATGGGTGGCTGTAGCACTATTGGGGACTGAACCCCTGTCCTTCTGGTGGTAGGGCCAGCACAGACAACTGTGCCCTTAAGCACTTTTAGGTTATTCACGGTTAGGGTTAGACGGTTGCTGTCCAAATCGCCACTGGCCTAAACTGTTGCTTCACAGTCACCCAGGCACGTCCTGCCCCTTGAAAGTGAAGCAACCAGGGCAAATGCAAGTACAAAATCTGATGCAAGGTAACAAATTCTCAAATTCGAGTGTAGGATGCAGGTGCAGAAGCGGAAAAAAAAACGTATGGAGCAATGGATAGAACCGTTTCAAAACCTTCCCCACTTTCTTTCGTCGCCATCCATCAAAAATCCTCCTTTTTCTACATAAACAAAATGAAGCTGATGACAAGACAAAAGAGGAGGCACGGCTCTGCAGCGTTTTGTGCATTGCACAAGGAGTCCAAACCGGCAGAAACGCGGGACTTCGTTTACAATCAGAGAATGTGTCAATCACGCTTCCAGAGGATGTGTTTTGTTGGAGCCTGAGGGGTCCTCGGTGACCCAAATACACAACTGTCAACAGAAACAGTGACCAACTGAGAGGCGAGCGAGAGCAGATTATTCCGTTTTAAGATCATTATGCAGCTGCTTCCCTTTGGTCTCATTAAATATCTGAAGCTCGGTGTTTTACACTGGTTTGAGCATGTGAACAGAGGAAAGATTCATTTAGCAGATATAAGAGGTGGAACAGGTTCTTGAAGTGGTGTTGGTGTTTATTAATAAAGGTGTCACACCACTTCATTGGAGGGGGGGGGGGTAGGTGCACACGTTCAGACCTGCTCCTATTGGCAGAGCAGCCCGGTGATGAAATGGAAATGGTGAGAACAGGTTTCCCCACAGTGACGTGCTTTTACAAGCAGCGGTGAGCACATTGTGAAGCAGGTTTTACAGTGTTCAGAGCAGGAAGAGCTGTAATATGAGTGTGGTTCAGTGTTGCAGGTTTAGATAGGAAGAGTAAAGGAATCAAAATGCAGAAGTCTTTTCACTCATATATTGGCTAATTTATTGGTTTATGTGTTATTAATTATATTTAAAAAGGCATTGGTAGTTGAGATAAAATAGCAACATTTACAGAAATAGAAATATTTTAAAAATGTGTTTCCATATTTACATACATAATAAATTTTTTATTAATTGTTTTATTTTATTTGTTTATCATTTATATGATTTATTTATATTATTTGTGGTATATAAATATATAATTCTTAAATAAAGCTTTTTATTTTTTATTTAAAAAATACTTTTAATAGTTTTTTTATAGTTTAGTTATTAAATATTCAAAAAATGTTTTTTGCATATTTATATATACAGGTCCTTCTCAAAAAATTAGCATATTGTGATAAAGTTCATTATTTTCTGTAATGTACTGATAAA
>JBBPDA010000037.1:17544144-17558475 GCA_037974385.1 Arnoldichthys spilopterus | reverse complement strand
AGTGGCCAGTCAGGGCACATGACATATTGGTTACGAGCCTCTGATGGGTTGGTCTATAGCAAATAATCCCACACACTGACTAGACACAACTGTCAGGATGGCAACCAACAAAAATAGGCAGATAAATGTTCATCATTTTTAAAGCTATAGTGCAGTTTCAAGCCCTCTGCTGTTCGGATGCACAATTGCAGCCAGGTTCCCATAACGCTGTGAGCTCAGCTGTCAATCCTGACAGGACACTCTGACGTCAGGCTCGTATGGAAGCCATCCTTCACATCAGCAATTCAATTTGAACGAGCAAAATATTAAAACGCTTGAAAATTAAATTCGAATTAAATTCACATTAAAATCAACTTCCAGCCCCGGAGGGTCAGTGTCCGGCACAGTTTGGCAACTTTCCTGCACAGACACACCTGTTCATTGCCAGGGAAACTACCAAACTGTGTGGAATCCCTAATCCTGCAAGACTTACAAGTACTAGTTCTATTGTAGTGTGTAAAGTGGCCGCTTTCCCAACTCTGAAAATCATGCTACAGTAAAACTAGCCCACACTTAAAACAAAATTCTTGAAAAAAATGTAAACTTGAACGAAATTGAAATTGAACAAACTTTATATTCAATTTTAGCCAAGAAAAGGTTCTTAAAAGCACCACAGAACAGTGGACAGTATCAGAACCCATTTTGGGGTTTTATAGAACCAAACCGATGGTTTGTCATTGTGAACACATCCCATCACCACAATGAGATGTGACCTCTGCATTTAACCCATGCACACGTGGAGCAGTGGGTAGCGATAATCACCTCCCGGGGAGCAGTGTAGCAGGACGGTAGCTTGCTCAAGGGTTCCTCAGTGGCACCTGGGCTGGGACTTGAGCCTACAACCATCGGATCACATGGCCTTAGCCAGGCTACCACCCCCTACCACCTTTAAAACGTTCATCAAAAACCGAATTTCTCCAGCACAGAGAAGAACCACTCAACTACTCGGCCCCTAATGCTCACTGGGAAGCCAACTCCACTGGTCTGGAACGCATGAAGGGCCTGCAGAGCTTTTTCTCGTCACCGTGTCCGGCGCAACACTGACCCCGCCTGCTTGTATTAAAACCTCCTTCAATCATCGTTTACATTTCACTCGTGTCTCACGTGCACCAGCACTGCCTCATCCATCTGACTCCAGGCTGAATCTGGAGAGACAGTGGCTAAGGAATGAGCCGCACACGGTTACAGTTGCACAGACTTTAATTACACAAAGACAGTTGTGAAATGACTGAACGTACATTAGTCGAACAAAACGCATGACGGACCGAAGCAGGAACCTGTGGTGTGGTTTCAGGCCTCCGCTTTCCCCAAGCTGCCTCTGCCTGGTATTTGTTGTCATTCTGCGCTTTCGCAAAGGGAGTCACATGAACGGCAACACAAGATGACGCGTTCGCGGTGTTGGCAGTTTCAGAAAGTTCCTTTTTTTTTTGTCCCTTTTGCAAAAAATACAGTATATTGGCACATTAGGGTATCAGCTTATCACGCAGCTGGAATGCATGAGGATAACACATTGATATCAGAAATGAGGGACGTCAAGGCAACACGGATTAGATCACTGGGAGGAAAAAAATTAAGGCACCCTCTATATCACCCCCATCTAACAACCCCCCCCCCAAACCAGAGAAAGGTAACTCCTTCGTTGATCCTTGTAATCAGTTAGAACTGTGCTTTATACATTGATACGCTGATGATCCATTAAAGAAACCCCTCATTATAAAAACCCAGGTGTTCTACAGGTGAGCGCAGTCTTCGGCAGTTCAGGTGGTCCACGTGCGGACACAGTCTCAGCAGGAGGCGCGAGAAGGGGTCTGGTATCAGAACAAGTTTTGTGCAGCTCTTCTAAAGCTTTGTGCCATTTCTGCCCTGCTAAAGAAACTGAGGATAGAAGAGGATTCCCTTTATATGCAGAAGGGCTGCACTAGAACCTGGTATCTACACACAGTGGCCACTTCATCAGAAACCTTAGCCTCCAACCAGCCCAATCATTATACAGGTTGTAAACTATTCTCAACACAGAAGTGACACAAGAGTGGTCCACCAACCAGCCAAGGGCCAGAGGCTGACCAGAGAAGGCGGCCTAGAGAAAGGCGACTGTACAAGGGGCTACGAGAGCTAGCCAGCAACACTGCGGTAGCACCTCCTAAATGATACCCTATGGTGGTCCATGCACATGGATGGACGTGGTAGAGAAACTATGCAGCAACAGGTTGTCGACCTACACCAGTCAGCCATAACATTAGCACCACTGACAGGTAACGTGAATAACATTGAGAAGTTATTTCATTACAATGGCAGCGGTCATATAAGGTAGCAAGTGAACAGTCAGTTCTTGAAATTGATGTGCTGGAAGCAGGAAAAATGGGTGAGTGTAAGGATCTGAGCCACTTTGACAAAGACCTAATTGTGATGGCTACACCACGAGTCCAAGCATCTCCAAAAAGGTAGGTCTTGATCTGAGGAAGGACAAGTAGTGAATTAGCGACAGGGTCGTGGGTGTCCAAGACTCATTAATTCACAATGGGAGTGAAGGTTAGCCCATCTGGTCCGTATTGTGGTGTAAAAAGTGATGCTGGCTCTGATGGAAAGGGGTCAGAACACACAGTCAGAGCTGCTTCACCAGCATGAGGGACCTACTCAATATTAGGCAGGTGGTATTAATGTTATGGCTGATATGCATTTGGAGTGTTTCTGATAAAATGGCCAACGAGTGGACACAGCAGAGCGTTGCTGGAAGCATGTTTAACTTCAGTCCGTAAGATACGGGACCACAAAATGGTAAAAAGAAAGATGTGTGTTGGTACCACCATGATCCTTGTACTCTGCTCTATGTACATAATGAGAATTAGTGATAAGTAGACAATGTTGACCGATTGAAATGTTCACTTAAACAGCAGCAGGCAAGCATTTCGGGAAGACGCAGGACTGGTTCTCCAAAATGGACCTAGTCACAGACTAAAATGGCCTTTAGTGCAAGTTAGTCTTTGTCGAGGGTCCCGAAAACTGCCCCATAGTAACTAAAGCATTGTTATTTGTCCCCACTGCTGGCTAACGTTAGTGTTGAGTGATGAGACCATTTGGACGCCAGCTCCTTCACTTAATACTGCCTTCATTAGTGGAGTTTCGGATTATAAATAAATAAAAGACCATGAACTGATGGCCAGAACATACTAGAAACATTTCCTAGGTTAAAATAAAAACAAAAGGCCTTAAATATTCAAAGAAAGCCACTGAAGTAGCTTCCTCGATTTACAGTACTGTCCTGTAACATTCTACAAAATTACTGCATTATGTGGTTTTGTTTTCTGGAACACACCAGAAAAACAGGCTAATACCATTCGTGTCAGTCTTGTCCAAAGCAGGGGTGCACAAATCCAGTCCCTGAGGGTCGGAGTCCTGCACACTTTGGAGATGTCCACACCTGGTTCACCTCACCTGTTCAATCGCCAGGTCTAAGCAGTGTGTTTGAGGAGGGGTCCCACCAAAGTGTACCGGATACCAGCGCTCCAGAACCAGATTTGGGCACCACTGGTCTAAAACATGGGTTTTCAACACAATAATCATTTAAAAAAGTTCAAAGTTAACACAGTTGATTTTGTCCCTTTGATCTTGATTCGATCACCCTTGATCTGTAAAAAGCTAAAGACAGGCAAAAAAGCAAAAAGGTTAAGACAATCTTTGCGAAGATGACGATATTCCACACACTTTACATACAGCACAGCAGATGAGCAAGTACTACAGCTTATATACGTTAATGATTCGAGAAACAATTGCGACGAGGCTGAGAATGAGTAGATATGATCAGCTACTACAGTCGGATGCAAACGTTTTAGCCCGGGTCACTGCAGGTTCTGCAGTGTAAATGAGTGTGCACATCCTCCAGAGGGTGTAAACTGAAATATGGCAGCTTTCCCGCTAATTGTAGTGCACAATTACTATGTATCAGAAATTGTCATATTGTCACTGTCAGAAGGAAACTTGCGTATGTATTATCATTTTTTAAAATCTTTCCTATTTGAAAATCAGCTGCATTTTACACTGGGTCAAATTTCATGACAAACAGACCAATAGATGTGGTCCAGACTGACTCTCTAAGCATGTTTTTCTTCCTGAAAAGTTTTTTTTGGGAAATAAATGTTTTGACCGTGACAATACTAGGAAAAAATAAAACAAAAAATTATAAAAGTTTCATAATTGTTTTGAACAGGCCACATTTAAGTTTTTACCCCCCCCCCCCCAGTATGCTCAATTTAGCAAATAAACAGGAATTGTACATAAAAAATATTTTACACTAAGAAAATGCATAAAATGTCATGTAGCCAGGGGTGTCCAAACATTTGCACGCAACTGTAGGTGGTCACTTTTTTACACGACTCCTAAAAAGAGGAAATAAAATAGTCCGTAATCACCAAATTTGACCATATTCAAGCCCCTAGTTTGTCCCTCATTAACGCTGTTAATATCGGCCTACAGTGTGCAAAACAAATAGCGTTCCATCTCCTCACATGTCTAGCGAAGCTCTGACCTAGTCAGTTCTAAACGAAAAACAGACCCTCCCGCCACCGCAAGGAAACTCTCTCCAAACTACACTTGGCAAACTTCAAGCAGGGGAATGTGGGGATGGGAGAACCAAACGTCCAGCTCCTGGTCCCTTCCTGGTTCCACTGGAGGCGACTGGCTGGACCTCGTAGCGTCCGAGGTCGGTGATTGGCTGCCTTCGTCATCCCCTCGTCTCCCGTTCAACTCGCCTTCTGAGACTCGATGTGCAGCACAGGCCAAATGCCAAGAAAGAACTGCACAGAGGCAAACCAGCGTTAGGAAGGGTTCACGTTTGGGGAGGAGCGCATCATGAACGGACTTACAGGAGGCACCACCCACCTTTACTTTAGGTCTATACTTGAGGTAGGTTGAACGAATCTGGAGGCTGGACATGAGAGAAAGCAGTAGATTTTAAATGTGATGTGTGATTTTCATCCTTTACATTTTATAGATTAGATCAGACATGTGATAATGCAGATGTTTAATGTAAACTGCATGAACATCGTTTTCTCCATTCACATTTTTTCACTGTGAGCAGTGTTTTGTACTGAGAAGCTGCTGCTGATGATGACGACGCTGCTGCATTCGACCTTTAATAATGAAATGTTCACATTATAATGAGTTTGCATGTGCGAGAGTTGATGGAAATGCAGCAGATTGTGTGAAATTTCATATTTCCATACTAACTGCAGAGCCCGGTATCGAGCCGAATCAACTGAATCACTCTGAACCGAATCACACTGCTGTTCCAGACTGACGACTAAAATAATCGAGGTAAGACTGAATCGTGAGAAGACGTGTGATTTACATGGAGGAATAAGGGAAAAACAGCTTTTTTGTAAACATGCATGGCTCAGAAGTCATAAATAAGATCCAAATTTGTTTTTTGTCATTTTTTGTTGAATGTATCATAAGTGTATCAAACCACGAGCCATGAATCGTCGACTGAATCGAATTGTGAGTCTTACCAGTGTCGTGGTCAGAAAGAATTTAATTTAAGGGCAAATTTGAAACTCACTAGTCACATCTCAATAGTAGCATAGCTACATTTTAAATTAGCGTTATTACCAGACATTTTGATTGGTGCGTTTTTAATGGATCAGTTTCATCAATTTTACCAGGCAAAAACCCTGGAACGGGAATGTACACAACAGCACTGACCGAGACACAACGGTAAGTAAAAAAGAATGGCACATATGACAAAACAAGGATGATTTCAGTGACATTTTTACTTCGCAGCAGCTGCGTAAATGACCCGGAACAGCAGTGGTTGTATAGAATGTAGAAATGATC
Source organism: Arnoldichthys spilopterus (assembly GCA_037974385.1). NCBI lineage: Eukaryota > Metazoa > Chordata > Actinopteri > Characiformes > Lepidarchidae > Arnoldichthys > Arnoldichthys spilopterus. The sequence continues at coordinate 17,552,607 of JBBPDA010000037.1, read as the reverse complement.
AGTTTTAAAGATAAAGCAAAAAAACAAAAAAAAAAAACAGAAAAAACAGCCACACAACAGAAGTGAAGCAACAGTAGCAGCTTTATGTTTCCTGTACTGTTTGTATTTATATCCTGTACTTTCTTGCACGTTTGTCCTGTATTTGCACTGCCTGCATGTCTAAGAAAAATGTCCTGCTTTCTCTGTTTGCACCGTGTGTGTGTGTGTGTGTGTGTGTGTACACTGTGAAGCCTGAGCGACGTCACTTCGTCTCTCTCTACACTCGTACATGGCTGAGATGAAGTTCAACAGCAAAGTCTCACTGTACTGATACATCATTTTCAAATAATCTTCAATCTCAGAATAAGACACATTAGATATATTGACTAAATTTTTGATGTTATCTTTTTTTTTTTTTGCATGAGCTATAAGAACAGGCAAGATCTTAAGTGCCTACCACTGTAAACCGCTCTGGATAGAAATAAAAATGCAAATCTTCAGACACATGTATGTGCGTCTTTAATTCTTGTTTTTTTTTTTTTCTTTTTTTTTATATTGATTTGTTTATATTATATAAATAAAATGTGTGATTATTACAACTGCTAATATTATTAGTAGTACTTAGTTCATATCCTCATGGACCAGCGAACGCCTGCACTCCAAAAAAAAAAAAAAGTAGGCTACTGATGCCTGCTCCTCTCTAAATGGGTTAATGATAGAAACAGGGTAGAAAAAGCTGTTAAAAGGGGAAAAGGATCTTAATTCTTATGATTTCATATAAAAATGATTGGTGCTACCTTAATAGCAAAGACAGAGGTTCAGTGCTGAGGCTTGAATCCAGATTCCAGTCCTGGATTTCATAATCACCAGTAGATAAGACTCTAGGTGGCCAAACAACATTATATCGACAGTTCAGTTAACAACTGGTGATTACAAAGTCCAGGAGTGGAATCTGGATTCGAGGTCTAGATTTGAGAACCTCTGCTCCAAGATTTAATTAGGCAGCTTTTACACAATAATCAGTAGTAAGAGAATCTAAAGCACTACATTCGTGTGGGATGAGACTGTAGGAGAAGTACCTGAGAAGAATGTGCAGGTAAGAACCAAGGCCCGTCAGAATATGCCACCATGCATGCAGCTGGGTCACCGCCCCGACTACAGGCGGCAGCTTCTGCCGCGTGGCTCTGTGGAGGAAATACACATTCAGGAAGTGAAGGCTTACAAAATAAGGACACACCCCCGACAGAGATCCTTGAGTTTGTGTCCGTACTTCCGGCTTTACACAGTTGATTGCAGTTGTTGTTGAAATGAGGCATTTACTAAAAGTGGCACATTATGCGGTGAAGTGTCATTGTGAACACACTCAAGCACCACAACGAAATGTGACATCTGCATTTAACCCATCACATGTGCACACGTGGAACAGCGGGCAGCCACCAACAGCGCCCGGGTAGCAGTGTAGTGGGACGGTACCTTGCTCAAGGGTTCCTCAGTAGTGCCCGGGCCGGGACTCGAACCTGCGACCTTCAGGTCTCAAAGGCAGGGTCCTAACCACTAGCCCTCCACTGCCCATATACTGTATGTTTCAATTTCTCACAATAGGGCAGTCGGAGGCTACACTGCTCCTCTCTGCCTGCTGCTCCATGTGTGGATGGGTTCAATGCAGAGGTCACATTTCATTGTGGGCCACTTTGTGTGATGGAGTGTGTTCACAATGACAAGTTGCAGAGGACGTGTCCCTGTCCAACTGTCTGAAATGTTGGTCCTGTCATCAGGAAATCATGAGTTCGAAGGCCATTCGTGGCCAGGAATCTGGCTGGCTTCTCTCTGATTTGGGAGGATTGCCCTCCCCCTCCCCATCACATGGGCGGTGGGGGTGTAACCATAACCAGAGTTGCCCCTGTGATCTGAAGGTTGCCGGTTCGAACCCCAGACCATTAAAGGGCTCACTGAGGTACTTGTGAGTACGGCACTGTCCTCAAGCACTGCTCACCCAGGGACCGCCCACATCAGCTGCCCACTGCTCCTACACGGATGGGTCAAACGCGGAGGTTGCGTTTCGTGCTGTGGTGTGTTCACAATGAACAATTACTCACTCTGGCAGGATGTCAGCCAGCGCAGGCGTTACAGAATTGAAAGGGACCGTTTGTCATTGTGAACACACCAATGCACCACAATGAAATGTGAACTTTGCATGTAAAGCAGAGTCAGAAGAACGTCTCACCTTAAAGAGTCACAGAACAGATTATCTATGTTCCACAACACGAATCCTAACAGGAAGATGCTTAACGACGTGTAGCCGAGCGCCCTCAGCCATGGATACACCCTAGGTCAAAGAGGTCAGGTTACAATCAATTGTGTGAGAACATGGCTGTAGTATCGGTCTACTACTTCCCTCGAATTTGGCTCTTTTTTCATTGCACATTTTCTGCTGAATGTCATAAACGTACATTTTCTTACTAACTAAAAAGCAGAACAACCGTATCCACTTACCATATGACTATGAAGACCGACCGAATCACTAAGCAAGCCACCAGTACGCCATACATGACCTGCAGGAGACAGGAAATAATACAGGTCCACCAGCTTAAAGCATCAACCGGTATCGTATACAATACAGCATTGTTTCAGTCCACATTAGGAAGGAAATCTGTGTGTGGGCCGTACACTCCTCTGAGTTGCTGTTGATGCAGTGCTAAAAAGGCAGCCAACCCAACAATACAAGTACGCGGAGATATTATTAGCCACCCACATCAGGGAACCTTGTAGAAGATCTGTGATTGGCTAGAGTTGCATATTGCAGCCGGTCAGCATATCAGCACGGCGGAGACGCTCCATCGTGCAGCCCTACGCCACAGTTTATGCAAAATGTGAAAATATTTATCTCTTACCTGATGAAACACTGGCTCCTTCCACTGCAAGTACACCTACATGAGATAACAGAAGCATGTAATCTGTTCATCTGGGCAGGGCGCATAAAAACAAACAAGAAGTGCAGCTAAGCAGGTCAAAGGTGCGGCAGAGTGTCTAACACGGGGAAAAGCACATGGAGGCCTTACCAATGTAACGATAACACTGAAGAAGAGGAGGAGTACGATTGCGAAGTAGTTAACGGCATTTTCTTGCTTGAAGCATTCATATCTGTAAGGCCAGAAACACGGGTCAAATTACAAGACAGTGAAAGCGACTATTTGTCATCGCACAAAGTGCACCACAACGAAATGTGACCACCCATCCACACACGGGGCAGCGGGCAGCCGTCAACTGCACCCAGGGAGCAGTGTAGCAGGACGGTACCTCGTCCAAGAGAACCCCAGTGGTACTTGGGCCAGGGCTTGAGCCTGCAACCCTCTGTTCGCGAGGCCCAAGTCCCTAAGCACTAAGATTTTACCTTCAGCAACATTACATATCACTGTCCAGAGAAAACCTTGTATCTCCATTTTGGTTTTTTTTTTTTTTTTTTTTTTTACATCACCAAAGAAGCTGGCCTTTACACTGCCTGAACCTTTCGTGACAAACAGACCAATAGAAACGCTCCAAAATCACTTCATCTAAATCGTTCTTCCATTCACTTACATTGGAATTACATTGCGTTTGAGGTTTGAATGTTTGTTTGAAAGTGAAGTGAAAGTGAAACGACTATTTGTCATTGTGAACACACTCAAGCACCACAACGAAATGTGACCTCTGCATTTTACCCATCACACGTGCACATGTGGAGCAGCGGGCTGCTACCCACAGCGCCCGTGGAGCAGTGTAGCGGAACGGTACCTTACTCAAGGGAACCTCAGCGGTGCTCGGGCCGAGACTCGAACCTGCGACCTTCAGGTCCCAAAGGCAGCGTCCTAACCACTAGGCCACCACTGCCCAAAATGATCTGAACCTTCCATGGGTTCTTCCAGGATCAGAAAAAGCTGCAGCTGGACAGAACCCACTGCATTGCAGCTTTCTCGGTTCCTAGTAGAACCCATAGAAGGTTCTGAGAGAGCAGCTTTCAACAGACTCCATTCAAAAGAATCAGAACTGACCAGAGAAGCCGGCCCATAGAAAGAAGGCATTTGGGCTGCCCCAGATTCATAAAGATAACCATTTTGGAGAATTATTCTTGAACAGCGACAATATAAAACTCAAATGACGTGTAGTGATCTTAATAGACAGACAGACAGACAGACAGATACTAAGTGTAACAGTAAAAGAGAAAAACTTTAGAAGACCACTCTGCTAGTCATTAAAGTTGGATTACCAGTGGCTGTACGTGTCCAAAACTAAATCAACAGGGAAATATTGATTCCGAAGATGCCGCTACAATATTACAGCGATGCGCTGACTCAGCATATGGTGTGATAACATATACGAGCGTCTAGATCCGTTTGGTGACTTCAGTTTCTACTGAAGGGGTGTCAACTCACCTGCTAAGTGCCAGGTTTAGTGAGTGTCTTTGAGGGGTTGGAACTACTGAACACGGGCTGGACAGGAGTTTGACACCCCTGTTCTAATGTGTTAAGAACGAGGTCTTGCACCACCTTGTGGACTTCAGAAGCAATGCTATCGAACTCATGCAGCGAAATAAAAGTACACAAAAGCGTTTTTGATATAAATCCACATTGATATAAAGTCAAAAAACATTGCGATACGACTGGAATTGAAAGAGCAGGGACTGTGGAAATTGGTGGGTTAGTTCAGAGGGGTCATACCTTTGTTTGTGGCAAAAATCCAGCACACTACCCAATCATTACGCCCCATGAAACTAAATGATCAGCACGTGACACTAACACCGTCTAGAATTAAGAAAGAGATTCACTCACAAACAGTAAACAAAGATGCAGCAGCTGTAGATCATCGGCAACTCGTCGAGCAACTGCAAGGGAAAAAGCAGGATGTAGGAAATAATGAAAGCCTTTTTAACGACGCAATGAATTATTCAGCCAATTATTGTTAAAGCTTTTGGTATGTACGGCAGGAAAGCAAATAGGAAACACGACATTTAAGCTATAATGTTATGTGCTGGTAATGAAACAAAGATGAATTTGCATTTCTTCTTCCAGTACACAAAGAAACAATGCATTTTGGTGTTGGGTGTGGATGCAGAAGTGAACGAAAGACTGTCTCACCTGCATTTCGTACTGCAGTGTCATGTGGAAGCACCAAGAACCAATGCCAACAGCTATATCAATAACAGTAACAGCATAAAAGAACAGCACAGGTGCAACACTATTCATCGCCATTCTCCCACCACACATGCATATCGACTCATATAGTGTGACTTCGACTACTGGTTATGGGTCTGAGCAAGAGGTATATGGGGTGAGGTGCTTTAGTGCTTACCTGCAAGTCCTAGAAATGACCACACATAACGGACCTCGAGCCCATCTTTAAACGTCTGTATGGCTCCATAAATGGGAGGAAGGATCATGATCAGGTTACTGACCGTGTTCCCTGCAGAGTCAAGCAACACAGTACAATCAGAAGGGCAAACAAGCAAAACTGTAGTAACTGAAGCTGCGGACCAATCATTCCCAATGCACAGGGCAGCGGAGGCCTAGGGGTTAGGACACTGCCATTGTGAACTGAAGGTCGCGAGTTCAAGTCTCAGCCCGGGCACCACCCCTTGAGCAGAATCGGGCGAAAGGGCCCGGAGACGTCGCTCGCCCAGGGGGAGGGCTGCGTTCCACCCTCGCCGTGTTCGCCGTGAGCCACTGGGTTTGTTCGCACCGTTAATTTGCGGCTTGAGCGCAGTTTTAGCGTGAACCGTGTTTGTCCATAGTGGACGTTACACGCCACGCCGCAAGGTACCGTCCCACTGCACTGCTCCCCGGGTGCTGTTGATAGGGCGCCACTGAGGTTCCCTAGATCAAGGTACCGTCCCGCTACACTGCTCCCCAGGTGCTGTTGATAGGACGCCACTGAGGTTCCCTAGAGCAAGGTACCGTCCCGCTACACTGCTCCCCGGGTGCTGTTGATAGGGCGCCACTGAGGTTCCCTAGAGCAAGGTACCATCCCGCTACACTGCTCCCCGGGTGGTGTTGATAGGGCGCCACTGAGGTTCCCTTAAGCAAGGTACCGTCCCACTGCACTGCTCCCCGGGCACGTGTGATGGGTTAAATCCAGAGTTCAGATTTCGTTGTGGTGCTAGAGTGTGTCCACAATGACAAATAGACACTATCACTTTACTAAGGCATTACCAGCTGACCCAGTCACAAGTGGACAGCACTAAGAGAATACACCCACAACCCATTGACGACAAATTGAGATCTGATCACTCGCACCACATTCTAAGGTGGTCTGGGCGGTGTACGAGCGCAAACGTGTCCTGAGCCACCTTCAAGGACCGCCTCACTCATCCTAACGTCCTGCAGAAGTACGTCATATGACTGCTGGCCAAATAATCACGAGTACCACAGGACGTTAGGTGAGTAGGTGGCCTGGGCCACATATAGACACAATCCTTTAGCAGTGTGTGTCCTGGGCCACCTTCAAGGACCACCTACTCAACTTATGTCCTGCAGAAGCGCACACACACTCGCTCGGCCATCAGTCACACGGCGTATGTGTTCATTTGCATATCCAGCAGAGACGTGAGATCCGATCGCTCGGGAGACGCATTCTAATGCATTAGACACATTCTAATGCCAGGCCATTAGAAGTGAGGTGTTTTTTTGTCACGTTGCGCCAACACGAAATGTGACCTCTGCATTTAACCCATCACACGTGCACACGTGGAGCTACCGACAGCGCCCGGGGAGCAGTGGGACGGTACCTTGCTCAGGGGTACCTCAGTAGTGCCCGGGCCGGGACTCGAACTTGCGACCCTCAGGTCCCAAAGGCAGTGTCCTAACCACTAGTCCACTTTACACTAGGCACATTAACAACACATGTTAATGCCAGGTGTGTGCATGGTCTTAATTGACTTCAAGCCCTGAGAAGTCAAGTAATTACACTTCCCCTCGCATATAAAGTTAAAAGATGAAGAACTACAGATGCACTGATCATGGGATTGTGGCCTGATGCTGAAATCTGATCATTTTTATGAACTTCCGTATCATTATCATAACTTACCTAAATTACCTTTATGGAGAAATGCCACATTTTACAAATGAGTAACAAATGCAGTGTTATTAATAAAATGCAGACATTGTAACTAAGGACGGGCTGACATGGGATTCTTAGCTCTAGAAGGTCGTAGAAGTCGTTCTACACTTTTAAAAATATGTGCTTATTGTAGAGCTGGGCAATATGATGATATTGATCGTTATCGTGATAAACTGTGGTCGCAATGTGCCTTTCTGAGCATAGTGCTTAAAAAACATTGTCAGACTTCATGTTTCATTTTAAGATCATCACTTGCCTACGTTGAACACATTGCACTGCGGTGTGAAAACATTTGTGAATAAAAATTATTAATAAAAAACGGCACCATTTGCTCTTTTTCATTTGTTCCATCTTAATACATATTGTGACATATCGCATATTAACAAAACTTCTCAAAATATCATAATAATATTATTTTGCCATTTCGCCCACCCATAGTTTATTGTTGTGCTACTGCTCCATTTTTGTTTTCTCACACTAATAAAGAATTTCACATTTTTTGCAGAAATTAAGTAGGAAATAAAATTCCAGAATAAACGTCAACTTGTTTGAGGGATTTACTGTTTACATATTAACAGGAATAAACAAGACAGATACACAAAATGGCTTTTTTCACTTTCAGGTTTTAATGTGTTAACTATATTGATTTTACACAGATGAATAAGTCAGGATTTGTTAAATTATTGATCTGTTTACATTGTTTATTAATTTTACCTATTTTTACAGGCTGCCGTCATTTTTTTTTTTTATTGGATTATGCGTCACGAACACTGTGAACAGTGAATTTGTCCTCTGCATTTAATCCATGACACCAGTGTATTTACAACAGCTGCTGGACCAGTGCACTGTACACGTACGGGGCACAGAGGGCATCTAGTGGTGGCCTAGTGGTTAGGACACTGCCTTTGGGATCGGTAGGTCGCAGGTTCGAGTCCCAGCCCGGGCACTACTGAGGTACCCTTGAGCAAGGTACCGGCCCGCTACACTGCTCCCCGGGAGGTCACCTCTCAATCGCACATCCATCAGAAATGGATGTGGTTACTCACTCACCCCTTCCTACATTTTCCCTCCTAGTTGTGGGGATTAAACCAATGACCCTCCAGTAAGGAGCTCACTTCTAGAACATTATGTGACAGCTGGTTGTTTGTATAATGAGTGTTAAGTTAAACAGTGTGGGACAAGTGTGTTGTTTTCATGTGTCAATAAAATGTGAGCCCTGTATTGCAAACATAATTGCTCTATGGGTACAAATAAACTAACTCACCACGGGCAGTGGTGGCCTAGTGGTCAGGATGCTGCCTTGAGACCTGAAGGCTGTAGGTTCGAGTCCCGGCCCGGGCACTACTGAGGTTCCCTTGAGCAAGGTACCGTCCCACTACACTGCTCCCCGGGCGC
>JBBPDA010000037.1:17517358-17544044 GCA_037974385.1 Arnoldichthys spilopterus | reverse complement strand
AGACAGTGATGCAGCTACTCAGTATGCTCTCAATGGTCCCTCTGTAGAACATGGTGAGGATCGGTGGTGGAAGATGGACTTTCTTCAGTCTCCAGACCCTCAGGGCAATCTAGGCCTTCAAAGAGGGCTGCATGATTTAGCAAAATCAATTTTCTGTAGTGTTTAGTTTTATTTTCTATCTTAATTATGCTTACTGTATTTAAACTCAAACTGCCAGTATTACTGTATTGGTTTGTAGTAAAGGTTTGTTTCCAACTTCACCTATGAAGTTAGAGTAGTAGGCTACAACAAGAATAAAGCTAAATGAGCTGAAAAGACCCTCTAGGCCAAAGGAATTTATGCTCCGTTTGACTGACCCCAGAAGTCAGAACTCATTTACGACCTACACACGTACAACATACAAAGTGGGAGTCAAGTTTGGTTGCTGCCAGGTTTTCTGTTGTGCTTTTCACAGAGAACAAAGCACTCATGAAAAAAGTGCCAAAACAACAAAAGAACAGAATAGTAATGTGATGATAATTTCTCATAGCATTCTCAAGCATATTTTCCCATGTGAAGACTCACCAAAACTAATTATTTTTATCTAGAGATTGCACAGTGTGTGTAAATATTATATGCATGTTACAAACATTTTAATAAATTATGCCCGACTTGCACTTGGTTATTCTCCAAGCATTTTAGTAGAATTTTATCATTCAATTTGCATTTTTTGAGTTAACAAAACAGGTATTTCCAACACATTTGTTCTGAGAGTGTACGGTCATGACATTTTAGTCAAACAGGTTTTAGCTTCACCACAGATTTTGTAGTTACAGATAAAGAGACACAGGGATACAGAAAGCTCCCACTACGCAGTCACACTGTTCTGCTTTATGTGATGTTTGTACAGCTGTGTTTTGTGTGTTATCGATCTGGGCACCTGCACAGGTTACAGTAAAGGTCATACTTGATGTTTTCTAGTGTACAGAGAGTATTGCAGAGAACACAGGATCTGAGTGACTTAACAGGGCCAAACTGCGATGGCTAGACGACTGAGTCAGAGCATCTCAAAATGTTCTGGTGGGGTGTTCCTGGTATGCAGTGCTTAGTACTTACCACAAGTGATGCAAGGAAGGACAACTAGTAAATTGGTGACAGGGTCATGGGTGGCTTTGGCTCACTGATGCATGTGGGGAGCGGTGGCTAGCCCATCTGGTTCTATCCCAACAAACTGCTGTAGCACAAAAATTTCTTGCTGGCTATGATAGGTGTCAGAAAACAGTGCACCACAGTCAGAGCTGGTTCGGCAGCATGAGGGGGACCTACACAATATATAAGGCAGGTTTTAATGGTTTTAAATGGTTTTAAATGTTAAGGCTGATCATTAAATTGAGAAATTGTAGACTCACTAGGGCTGTAAAAAAAACAGGATTCCAGAAATAAATGATGATTGCTGTGTCACTTTAAAAAGAGCCATTAGGGAGCTTTTTTTTAAAAAAAAGACATACATGCCCAAAGTATTTTACGACCAGCACACCCCCGTGACATTTTCTGCTAAGTGAAAATAAGCACCCATCCTCTACAGAGAACACACTTTTGCATATTATAATGCACAATTACTGTTCATTTGCTAAAATTAACATGTTTGGGGGGGGGGGAATTATGGCACATTTTATGTTTTGTTATTATTTATGTTAAACTCTGTTAATGCTAAACAGAAAAATGCAAGATTCCCTGTAAAAGATGTGTACTTACTTTCACTTAAAAAGAAATAGCATGTTTGCCCAAACCTTTGCATACAGTTTTTTTTACATGGAATGTTGATTTTATCAATACAATGTTGTGATAAAATTGTGTATTGTGATAAAAGGTTCGATAATGCATTTTGATATCGAGCCTGGAATACCAGCTGGTGACAGTGAGAGCAAGCAATATACATAACATTTACATTAAACATGTGTGATTATATTTTCACAGTTGGAAGCAGAGGAATGTGTCATTTGGTTTTAAAAACATTTTTAAATCCACTTTAATTTTTTTGGGGGGCGGGGGTATTTGCAACAAGAAGCTGTAATAAATGATTGACTAGTAGGTAAATATTAGCGTCACTTAACTACAGTACTGGTGAGGTCAAAGATGACTACTAAAGCTGAGAAATCATGGATTTTTAAACCAGTGGTTCAACAGAATGTACACGCACATACTCATATTTGCTGCTACAAATGAAAAACAGGAAAAAGAAAACTGCTCATAAGCAAAAGTAGACCACTTTGATGGGCACGTATAGCTGCTCTGTCAGTAATGCTGTCTTGTCTACCCAACATGGACAAAATCAGAGTGAAAAATTTATAGAATATTGAAGTTACACCATTTTGAAACTTTCCATGATAAGCAGGTGAGCTGTAACAGGTGAGGTGATCATAATTGGGTATAAAAGCGTCCACCAAAGGCTCAGTCTTTGCCAAAAAATATAGGTCATGGAGCATTACTTTTTGCCAAACTTCATGGGAAAATTGCCAGTCAGTGCAAAAAAAACATTTCAGTGCAATACTACAAAGACTTCAGGTCTTTCATCGTCTACAGTACATAAGATCATGAAAAGTTTCAGGAAATCCAGAGAAATTTCAGTCTGTGTAGGGCAAGACGAGAAACTACTGTTGTATGTGTGACCTTTGAGCCCTCAGAAGACACTGCATAGTAAACCATCATGCTGCTGTGAATATAGTCACATGGACTCAGAAGAGCTTTATAAAACCACTGTAACCTAATGAGGAGTCCACAATTTTAGAAAGACAAATTCTACATTTACATTTATTCATTTGGCTGACGCTTTTATGCAAAGCGACTTCCAAGACACGGAGCAGTGTAGTGGGACAGTACCTTGCTTAAGGGTACCTCAGAAGTGCCTGGGCCGGGACTTGAACCTGCGACCTTCAGGTCCCAAGCGCAATGTCCTAACCACTAGGCTTCCACTGCCTACAACGGGGCGTCTTTTCCTGGAAAGTGCATGATTATTTCAACAAATGAGCACATGCAGTGTTCAAATGTGTAGGAACACTTGGTCTTGTAAAATGCTGATCTGAAACTGCAGCTCTGCAGTCAGACCTCCATGTTTTAATTGTGATCTCAGCCCCAATATACCATTTATTACTAGTTAGACACAAGTAGACCAAAAATACTAAGAACCAATAGACAAAATGTCAAGATTTCTGGGTTTTTTTCAGTAGGGTGGAAGGGTACTTTCACAGAACACTTGAGAGGAGTCTATTCTACAACTTTGTGGCTGTTCTGAAAATGTACCCCCTTACGAGCGTATAAAAATTCAGCCACTCACTAATATTCTAATGTCTTCTGTATGACAAGCTGCAATAACAAACACAAATAAACCCCCAATAAAATCATCATCTTTATTAATATTATTGTTGTCGTTATATTGTCATCATTATCATAATATATATATATTAATAATAATAATAATAATAATAATAATAATAATAATAATAATATCATCATCATTATTGTTGTTGTTCATTAACGTTCGGTGATACTTTAGCTCCCTCTAGTGTTTGCTATTGGTCACATTTCCCCTCACAATGAGTAAATTGAGTCGAACTTCCGTGTAGTTCAAAATCGCGGTCACTTTTTCCCTACAGGTATCCTGAGCTACACTAAGGGGGCACCTGGGATTACCAAGCAGGGGCGAGGGACAAATACCCACCCAGGACATGGCAGACTTCGCTGTTTCTCTTGCCGTCTTGGTGGGAATCGTCTTGTTGTGCGAGGCAGCGAGGAGAGCAGCTAAATCCCTGTTGTCCAGCGGAGATTACAGCTTGTTGTGCTTGACGGAGATATTCTCTACGCTTCAGCTCTGCGCATGCTCACAAGAACTTAAGCTGCTGGGGGAAAGTGGCCGCGTCCAGCCCCAGACCGGACTCACACTCGTTTACCTGATCACCGTGGTCCACGTGGCAACTTTCCATGGCGCGTTCTGCAACCCCTCAGGTGCCCTCGAGCAGCTGTACCGGGGGTCTCTGCGCCCCCGCACCGCGTTGGCCCTGATCGCGTGCCAGCTGAGCGCAGCGTGGCTCTCGCGCTATGCTGCTTTGAGCCTCTGGTCGTTTGGGCTGTCCGAGCTGCATCTCGCTCACAGATCGCATGGTTACGAATGTGGCAGCCCCATCAACGCCTCGCTGCCAGTTGCTGCAGCTGTAGAGATGGCCTGCGCCTTCGTCCTGCAAGTAGCGGTTATGAATATTGGCGTGTTTGGGCAGCACTTAAAGGTCCACGTGATCGCTGCTGTAATCACGACCCTGGCTTATGCAGGTATGCAGTAGTGGACTGTGTATGTGGGAGTTTGTGTATATATAGTAGTGCACTGAGTAAAAGTTCTCTAATCCAGAGGTGCCCAATCCCTGTGCTGGGGATCTACCAACCTCCAATCCGAATTTAACACACCTGACCAAGCTAATGAACGCCTACGGGGTGAAGAGGGGGGGTACCTTAATATCACAGCCAGGTGTGTTGGATCTGAACTCTTCAGGGTGGTAGATCTCCAGGATTAGGACTGGGCTCCACTGCTCTAATGCATCCTGTCTTCTTCTCTCCAGGGGGTAGCATTACTGGGGCGGTTATGAATCCAGCTCTGGCATTTTCAATCCAGTTTCCCTGCTCTGGGCACAGTTTCCTGGAATATGCATTTGTCTTCTGGTTGGGGCCTGTTTTAGGTACTTTATTTCCATTATCTTGGAATAATGGCAATAATGCATTAGGCAAGCTGTTGCCTACTTTCTGTGTGTCTGTGTGTTTAGATAGTGCCACTTAAATAATGCTTTCTATAACCAAAGGCTACTGCAGTCCAAACACTGATCAGCCCTAACATTAACACCACTGATGGGTAAAGTAAATAACATTGATATAGTTATTTCATTACAATGGCACCTGTCAGAGGGGTCAGATATATTAGGCAGCAAGTGAACAGTCAGTCTTTGACTGTGCTGGAAGCAGGAAGCAGGGTGTGTGAGCATCTAAGCCACTTTGACAAGAGCCTTATTGTGTTGGCAAGACGACTGAGTCAGAGCATCTCCAAAACAGTAGGTCTTGATCCAAAGAAGGACAATTGTTAAATTTCCAGCCGGGTAATGGGCACCCAAGGCTCACTGATGCATGGGGGGAGTGAAGGTTAGCCCATCTGGTTCAGTCCCACAGAAGAGCTACTGTGGTTTAAAAAGTGAATGCTGATTCTGATAGAAAACAGTGCACCACATTCAGAGCTTCAGCAGCATGAGGGACCTACTCAGCTTCTGGGTAGCATCTGGAGGCATTATTCTGAATTCATGAAACCTTGACTCCTAGAATAGGAGTGCTGATTTGATTTAGATTTTGTTCTGGTCAGTGTTTGGAAAAACCAAGACTATTCTGAGAAGCTGCATGAATACAGCACTGAAATTAGTTTTTTTTTACTGGAAAACAGCATTTCACATTAGGCCAAATTATTTTGTTTAATTTTTTGCAGAAACATTAAAAAATGTAGTAAGAATCAAGAATGTTGATTACTAGATTTGAATCATATGGTCATTAAGCAAAGACACATTTTTATTCACCAACATCATTAAAATCCAGACAAAAACCTTGTGTCTTCAAAATGGCAACTTTGCAAGAAAAGCACAAACCTTTTTTTTAACTCAATCCCCACCACCTCTGCATTTAACCCATCACACGTGCACACGTGGAGCAGCAGGCAGCTATCAGCAGCTCCCAGGGAGCAGTGTAGTGGGACGGTACCTTGCTCAAGGGTACCTCAGTAGTGCCCAGGCCGGGACTTGCGACCTTCAGATCCCAAAGGCAGCGTCCTAACCACTATTTCTGATGGTTCATTCATGTAATCTGACACAATGTAAATATCAGCTGGTGTGACCAAATGATGTAAAAAGGAGGAGAAAAACAGATTCCGACAGCGATGATATGCAATTGCTAATGGACTATTTTTTAATACTGTGTCCATTATATGTCATACTTACAGACATGCAGTAGTTTTATACTTTTTTACTTCACCTGTGCATGTAAAATTGTATTAACCCTTGTTTGTTTGCCACTTTTCTAGGTACAGCCAGTGCAATAGCAGTATTTGAGAAGACAATTCCTTGTTTATTGAAGAGAAATTCATACAAGAAGAAAACCCAATAATGAAGAGGCCAAGAAAAATGAAGCTCTACCTCCGTGTTGAAATGCATCAGTAATCAGTATTTACCTCAGTAATTTTGTCTTAATCTGCCAACACTAATATTTTAATAATTTAGCAACAGGTTAAAGCTCCTGGTTTTTGGGCTGGAGACTGTGAATTTCATTTAAAGCTGCTGAATTTTTTAATTTAAGATGTTGATGATGTCTGTGTAAGAGAGATACTGGATATATGTGGTTGGCTGAGGGAACAGAATCAATAGACCTTTGGTTAGTGACTGTTCAATTATCTGGACATTTCAAAGCTACCTTTTGAAAGCCAGAAACAAAGCTTGACTGGGGAGGACTCTCCCAAAATCTTTAGGGGACCATAAAGTAGAAACTATGTGCAATGTAATATCAATTAAACCTTGTTCATGATCATGTAAGTAGAGGTAGGCAAAAAAGATCTCAATAATTGGACACTACATATGTAGAATATGTAGAGTCATGTGAAACAGTAAGTACACCCCATGGAACTTTTTCAACATATCTGAATAAGCAAACATTTCTTCCTGTAATACCATGGGTACATATAAACTAAAATTACCACCACTCTTCTATGCACACTCTTTCAGTTGAGGTAAAGATGGGGTGTTTCTTCCATGTTCTTTTTTCAAATCTCACACATTTCAGTGGGTTTCAAAAAAAATCTCTTTTCCCCTTTTGAACCATTCCTTGGTGTTGACCTCAACCTCCACTTCAACTTTTGGACAGATGGACTCACATTCATATCTTGAAGCACACTTTGATATGGGGCTGAATCAATAACTGCAAGCTGCCTTTAAGGTTCTTCTCTTTTCTTTGGCCTGCACCGCATGTTTACTTTCACAGTGGCCACACAATTCTATCTACAATATTCCCAATGTTTTTTTTTTTCAGACACACCTCTCATGCAGGTGACATTTTTTCTGATTGTAGATGGATGCACTTTCACACCAACAGTTACTTTTTAGACCCTTTTAGTTTTTAGGTTCCCAGAGAGGATCTAATGATTACTAGGACCAAAAATAAATGTATGTGTTGTTTAATTGAATAATGTGAGTATTTTAAACTCTAAGTTTTGTAGTGCTCTTCATTTAATTATAATTTAAAAAGGGCAAGTGGAAAATGATCCACTAAGAACTGTTTGTCTCATTGGTATCTAGGTAGATGTAGCTAAGCTAGCACAGCCATTTTGCAGGCTAACCAAACTGGAGTTAAGTCCTTAAATGTCAGATTTACCTCAAAGAAAATCTGAATAAATCACCTACATTTAGGTGATTTCCAATGGGTGGGACCAATTTCATGAGGAAAAACAACTCAACAAGAAGCCTTGCGGAAGTTCTAGAAATGTTACTGACTGAATACAAGCAGTCAGCCAAGCAGTGGGTTTCTATCAAATGGTACACAGTAGTCCTGTGCCAGAGCCCTTTTCTGAAGAAAAGAATCGCGCTAGAAAAGCTTCATACAAATGTGTTTGTTTGTCCTAAAAACATGGAAAGACATTAACAAGCTTTGTTTGACCATGTCTAATGCTCATGGGCAATCCTGTTACCTTAATGCTAACACAACAGCTCACATGGGTGCTGGCAGAAATTATCATAGATATGTTTTTGCTCTTTTTATTATTATTATTTTTGACCGGTTTGATATTTATGATCTGAAATGAGGATCTAGTTTGCAACTGGATAAACAGTTTTATCTTTTGATGATGTACACCAATCAGCCAGAACATTAACACCACCTGCATGAAGGTGTAGGTCTCACACATGCTGCTAAAACAGCTCTGACTGTGGTGCACTGTGTTCTGAGCCAGGATTAACATTTTGTGCAAATGGAGCTCCTCTTTGGAATCAGACTAGGTGTGCTAGGTACTGCGTACCTGGAACACTCCACAATACCTGCTGTTTTAGAGATGCTTTAACTCCATTGTCTAGGCATCACAATAAGGTCCTTGTCAAAGTGGCTCAGATTGTTACGCTCACCCATTTTTCTTGCTTCCAGCACATCTGTTTCAAGAACTGACTGTTCTCTTGCTGCCTAATATATCCCACCCCCCCAGACAGGTGCCACTGTCAAGAAATACTGAGTCAGTGTCATTCACTTTACCCTTCAGTGGTGGTAATGTTATGACTGAACAATCTACATGGCAAAAGCCCAGTATATTTAAAGTTTGCTTGGTGAAATAAGAATTTGACTCTGAAGCACACTATTCAAGGTCTGAAGCACTTTTAACTCAGTTTTCAAAGATTGCATATATTCGAGCAAACAACTGTGCAGCATTAGATGCCTGTTTTGCATTTTTAAATTATTAATGGACCAGTAAATAAAGAATTGCAGTACTCCAGACTTTGTCCTCTCTTTTGAGCTGTAATTGGACCTTCACTGACATGCAGTAGCTAATGATGGATATCTATTATGCTGTACTAGGGTGCACAACTAATATAACCAGTGTATCACCAGTCAAAAGTTTTAGTGCACTCAATTTTCCCAGTTCTTACTGGTAATTTAACAAACTTATTTAAAGTGAATAACATTAAATGGTACAAAGGTAAGTTTTTATACTAAATAGTAAGCCTTTCTGCAGAAATTGAAGTAAATTAAGCATTGAAGGTTAATGCAGACAATTCCTACAGGAGCTCCAACTTCTGATTCTCTTCTTACAATCTTCTCTGAGTGAACAAACACAGAGCTGGAACACAGTTCCTACAGCCTCTGATGCATTATTAGCACAGTACTGTAGTGCAGGAAGTACTACTGTTCAATTCATGGAAGACTTCAACTCCATCCAGCTGGTTTGGGTATAGCAGCAAAAAGTTCTAGAAATTCTTTGTATTAATGGTTAGGCTTTTATTTCCTGTGCTTCATGTAAGCTACAAGATAAACAGGTCCTTATTTCCTGATAAATGGCTATTTTTGATTAATTTTTTTGACTTTTTTAACCTTTGTACAGTTATTCACTATAATCAAACTATTTATATTACTACTAAAAACAATTTAAAACATGGGTGTTCTAAAACTTTATACCTGTAGTGTACGCCATAAAGAAACGAGAATTGGATGTGTCTGTTGCAGAGAAAAGAGAGTCCCAGCTACAGCTCTCCACAGCTTCACCCTGTAATTATGCCAGACATCTCCAGGGAAAGTTGAGTTGGGTTTCCTGGGCAGGCTGACTTGTGGTGGTTTCAGATTTTATCCTTTAAATTGTGCAGTGGAAAATCACCACAGACTTTCCCCACCCTTGGACTTTAGCATTTCCACTCAACTTAGGCATTCAACTGAAGAAAGTATAAATATTTATGATATTGCCTAATTTGTTGAGCTATTTAACAAAAATGTTTGACTCGGCCAAGTTGGCCACGTTCTGGCCAACAGGGTATGCTGAACAGTTTATATGTGTAAATTATGTTTAGGTGTTAAAAGGTGCTAACTGAACTAATGCTTATTCAAAAGTGTGGGGTACCAGGTTCAAACTCAAGCTTTATATTAATATGTGATCTACGACATGATGAAAAGGCATGATTATCTCTAACTTAACCACAGGCCCTTAACCAAGAGAACTGACAGCCCCCACCATCCATGATGCACACAGGAAGCAGCCCAAGACAAAGCAGTGCTTCTTTCCCAATGCTGGCTATGAGGGTGGGGGGGAATGAGTTTAGCTGTCTGGAAGAGGGCATGACAGTACCTGATCGCTGGCAAAGAACACAGTGAATGGGTAAAAACTAGGGCACTTCTCTGTGCGATACTGGCACCAGCAACACGCTTCACATAACGAACACAAGCACAGTAGAGGAAAGAACAGAAAACTTCCCAGACATAGGAATGTGTAGATATTTATTATATTAACAAAAGGCGCAAATTAGTATGAACCGTCCTTTGTCAGTAGAAAATGGGGTCAATACAAAAGTTACATACAAATCACAATGTGGTGCATCACTTCGGTCAGGGGTATTGGGAGTGTTAGCCATCAAGTGTGCAATAGTTTAGTCTAGTAAAATTCATAGGGCCCAGTGCTTTGGCTTCTGTTACAATTCAGCATATCTCCCGCTACCCCGTTCCAGCTCCTTTTCAAGTGTTTCTGGTGAGAGAAAACAAGAGGCTCTCTGTTCAATCTGCAGAAAAGGGACAGAGCCGCCACAGCTGATTAGGGACTGGCCTCATGAGGGCTGTGGCATGCTCAATTGGAATGTGCCTTTTTACATGTTTTATATACAGCTTCATCAGTAAGTGTACATCGATGAGTTTTTCACTATTCACTTCAGCACACTGGATTTGAAATGAGAATGACGGAGGGAAAATTGTAGGTTGTAACCTTAAATTTAAAGGGGGGTGTAAAATGGTTAATTGTATAGAACATCACTCTTACATAGGGGATAATAGGACTTGATGCTCATGATGCTGTTTAGTACACAAAACCACTATTGAAAATACAATACATAGGTGCCATTTTAAAGAAACATTACACATCAAACCCTTGAATAACTGTTCAATGATTGAACTGTGCAGAAATTATGGAAGGTCAACAAAAGTCCCTTTTAAATTTGCAACAGACAAAACTAGAATGCCTGCTTAATCGGGTGCAGTTCAGGTAACTGGTTTGGACAGCCAGGAACATTCTGAAGCATCTTCTAGTTTTGAGGCATCTAAGCAGTTAGTACAGTGTCATTAAATTGAGAACAAATGAGTTTGCAGAGAACATGTCTTCATAAATTATGTGTATTTTTTTTTTTTTTTTATCTCCATCCTGCCTCTGAAGGTAGTCACACAACACTGTACTGGCTAATGATGGGACAGTAGGCTTTCTTATACAAATAATGACATGCCACAGCACTAGCAATGCAGATGCCATTACATTGGGCACTTTAGCGAGTGTATGTGTACTCTCAAATTAAAAAGGGTTTTTCAGTCAAGGTTTAACTTCAAATCTAATGTGCTACACTTCAAATGAAACACATCAAAAGCAGCTACTTACTTACAGACTACACAGTGTTCTGCATGAGACATTACAGAAGGACACTTAAGCTTACCAGTGGTCAACATCAGCATCATCAAACTGCCCAGAGACTCCAAGAGGCTCCGAGTTTGTCTTGGACTCATCTGTGAGGGGGATATGTACAAAAGGTTCATGAATTAAATGAAAAAAATTTTTTAACAGTATAAATACTGTGGTAGAGAGGGGAAGAATAAAGTAGTGGAGCTAGAAAACATGGCCATCATTCAGAAGGCTGTGGGCTCATTCCTATATGATGCCTCCTTTAAGCACTTAACCACATGTCCACACATAAACCCCTTATAAAATGTTGGGAAAATCATCCACTAAATGAGTGTAGCATTTTATGAAGATTTCAGTATAAATGGACCAAGAAAAGTGGTCTAAAAAAATAGTTTTACATAAACGTCCATTTTAAATTATGGATGCTTTTCCAGAGACAATGACAACGAAGCAACTAAGCAATCAGCATGACACGGACTCCTTGACAGATTACTGGAAGACTTTCCACCACAGAAATGCAAAAAAGGCCTATTTCAATAATTTCCAAATGGAACCACTGAATAGCATAACTGAAGCCAGAGAGTCTGAGCTAAATATTATAGCACCACATCTGAGACTAATCACCATGTGACTTACCCTATCAGACTGCAACAAGACCAAAGCGCATGGTTCCCTTCTGTAAACATGTACAAAAAAATGTGAATTACCATTTATTGCAGCGGCTGTGTCTTCAGTCCTCACTCCAGCCATGCAGTGCTGTGGGGCTGCAGACTGAGCGAGCATTCCCTCCAGTCTCTCCAGTGTAGCTTGGCCCTCCACTGTCAGCTGGGACATTCCCTCCTCAAATGAGTAATATGTGGGCAAGTCAATCTGGCCTTGCTCTGTGGGTCATAAAGCATGGTCTGACACGTTCATGGTCTTTGTTCCATGTGTCACTGAGAAATCCCAATGCTCCACAAAACTCATCACCTTACCTGCCTCCTCGACATCATACTCGTCCCCATCGAAGTCAGAGTCAGAGTCATCGGGATCAGGATGAAGAGCCTGACATTCTGACATAACCCTAAACATGGTCTCCACTGCAGGACAGATAAGACCATACACATTTTATAGCTTTCATTTGTAGTATATTAAAATGGCCCAGATCATGCGTTTTTATTGCTTAAGGTCCTTTTTACATATTAATTTTCCAAATTCTCTATATCCATCAAATTTGAACAAGTAGTTTGTGTCACTGTGCCTTTATGACACATACATTAAGAACCTCTGTTCCGATTCACTGTATCATGCTAAACTGCTGCAGGCTGAATAGGCAGATATAAAGCGATCAGCCATAACATTTTAACCATATAACCTGAGTGTTCACTTGTTGCCCAATATGTCCCCCTCACAACCAGGTGGCATTGTAATGAAATAACTAGACAGTCAATGTTATTCAGGTTTTAATGTTATGGTTAATCAATGTATGTAAAAATGGTTTTCATGATATCACAAAAACAGAATTCAGAATGGACCATTTTCACTGCTTAACCTTCCTATATGGTGTGAATGAGAGTTTTAACATTCACATACTACATAACCTATTTGTTTCGAATAGTTACTTCCATGATATGGGTCCTTTAAGAAGTACTTGAGGTCACACAGTCACTGGAACACTCACAAGAGCCTTTATCATTGGGAACAAAACGGATCTCTGTGACAAGGCCTATGGAATCCTGATCATCATCGCCATCATCATTATCATCATCATCATCATCATCACTAGAGCCATCTGCTTCTTCCTTGACCTTCTGCACTTCCTTCTTGGATTCATCTGGAAATTTAAAGCAGATCAAGACACGTTAATAGGCTTTTGCATATTATTCACATTCTACACACACTGAAACATGATTGATCAGGCCAAGGATGTCCAATCCTGGACCAGGAAAACTACAAAGCTGCAGAGTTCAGTCGCATCGATTCGGGTTAAAGCTAAACTCTGTAAGGAGCTAGCTCTCCAGAACCATGACTGGATAACTCCTGGATTAGACATTCTACACTTCAAATAAAGTAACTATGACAATCTAAATGCTCTTTAGTCAACAATTAGGCATAAATCAGATTATTAACCAACTTTAAACTCTTTACTAGTTAAAAAATATTTTAAGCTTTAAATTCCTCAGGAACACCAAAGGCCTGCAACTAAAAAGAAAGGAAATGCTTAGATCCTTGTTGCCTTTGAGGTGGGTATATCCTGCCAAACGGTCTATTGCCAAAGCACAGTCTACTTAAGAAAGGGTAGGCCTTTCAAATGCTAGTCCCTAAAGAGAGGCAAGACAAGCATCTGGGCACAAAACACTGTTTTCCCACGCGACAGCTGGCTTTGTCCATTAGAACACAGGAAAGGCCTAAATCTCCTACTAAATCTGTCAGATTAAAGAGTGGGGTATGAAAGCTGCATTCACTAATACCACACACCAAGCCTGTGTATGCATTTATAAAAAAAAAGACACCAACCTATCATTTTCCTTTCATGGTAAAAAATAGTAGGAATTCCATTAATTTCTTACAATTTCCTCATCTCAGATATGCAACCAAGTCATTCACAGTGATGTGATCTGTTTACAGAGGATTTTAACTTTCTTTAAAGTGATAGGAAACAGGGGTTACAGACATAGCCATTTCATTTACTCTCCAAAATGACCATTAAACCTACACTTTAATGTTTTCTTTGGGTCCTTTTTGGCCTTAAAAACACCTCTCAAACCTACCATAACAGCACATCTACATCAGGAGGTGTAGGACCAGAGCATCCAGGATCATCAGAGACACGAGTCATCCCAGTAACACTCCGTTTACACTGTTAAGATCCGGGAAACGCTACAGGAGTCTTATGGCCAAAACAGAGAGACTCAGGTGGAGTTTCTACCCTCAGGCTATAAGACTCAGGTCACACAACAACTGTTCTAACGGCCTGGACCGATAAATAACACAGATACACACTGCCATTCATTTTAAGTATATGTTTACAATCATGTCATGTAGCTATCAATGATGTATAGTAATCTATCAGGCATCTATTTATCTATATAGATCTGTATGCACATAGTAGTTATTCTTTACATTTTATAATTCATAATCTGTTCTTCTGTAATATATATTATTTACTTTAGATTTAGTGACTTAATTTCTTTAAAAAATATATTTTTACAGTCTCAGGAACGATCAGGGTACATTTCACTACATGTTGTACTTGTATAACTATGTATATAGCAAATAAACCAATCTTGAATCTTGGAATCCTGAATAATGGAATGTCTCAGGCATCAGGTAACATTCCTAACCAATATGTATATATGCACTCTCTGAGAGGGAGCTTATAGGGATATTGAAAGTTTGGATGTCCAGCATCTGTTATCATTATTGTGAATGTTTCTGACTCAAAACCACTCTGACTGACCTCATATATATATACACGCTTCTCTTTCCATCTCTGTGATCGACATTTATATACTACACATATTTAATAATCCATATATTTTGACCTACATTGTCACAGTGACACTGAATACTGTTAGACTCAGCACCATTTATAACAAATCATTGGCTCTGTACCAGTACTCTGCACAATGACAAAATGTAATCTAATTTTTTTTTTTAAATGTAATCCAAATCACTCACACATACAGTAAACATATTTTAACACCCAAAGCCCCTTTTCCTCTGTGGTAGTTACATGAAAATTGCAGGCAAAGGCTTATATGCTTTCCTACCTTTATGCTTAGAATTAACCATCACATACAGATGTTCCTCGGGGTAGGTGCTTAGATCGCGGGAGATGGCGTGGAGACTGATGGATGGGTAATCCAAAGAAAATCCCACTCCAGACCCATCAAACCATGACACACGACTATCGAGAAGGACAAGAACAAATCTGGCAAACTTGCAACTTGGCGGTTTAGCTTCAGCAATAAGGCTGCTGAACTGGAAGCAGTTCAAAAGAGAATTTCATCTTTTTTTATGTGAGCATAATTTCATCAGTGAGGTGTAAACAAAGTGATTTAGAGTGGTCAGATGGGAAATGGCTCATTGCAGAGAAAGACAGATTTCTTTAGGGTGATGTGGAATGGAACCAGGCGTCACTTCCACAACACAAATATAGCCATGTTTTTCTGTCCAAAAACTACCAGCGAACCTACACATGCCTGATTCAGGTTTTTTTCATGCAAAAAAAAAGAATTATATATATATATAAATTAAAAATTACATCTCCCCAAACATATCCAAGACTGTACTTATCTGTTCATCTTTAAATCATAATTAACACGTGTGTGTATTTATATATATATATATATACATAGATATATATATATTACTATTAATATTACTTTATTTTTAATTATTTTATAGGCGTGATTATAAAGCATCTTTGAGTACCTTGAAAAGCGTTCTATTAACAAAATGTATTATTATCATTATTATTAAATAAATCATTTTAAAAATCTAAAATATTCTCAACACTATCATAATACAATGTCTCGGACATCAGATTCAGTGTATTCACAATTATGTAAGAACTTCATGTGGGGGAGGGGGAGGGCGTTTTAGAGGCTTTAAGCGCATCAGTCGTCTGGTTCCATTCACCACCGCTGTGAATAATTCTGCCTCGGGAAAGTTACTCAAACTCCTCTGGATGACGGTGTTAACTCCCACAGATCCCACATCCACATTAATCCATGGATACTTACGACTCGGCAACACAAAGGGTTCCGGGACCGAGTCCTTTCCCGTCCAGAACCGCGGTGATACCGGCCTGTTCGTGCCTCACTCCCTCGCTCGGAGGCGACACGCTGTGCAGCAAAACCATTTCCCCGGCTGCGCGCATCACAAGTTCTCTCCTACAGAAATGCTGCCGTTGCTCTCGGTCCTGAAGCAGAAGTCGCACCGCACATTAACGCGATTCCAGCCGATTCAAACTTGTACCATCTCTGAAGTCGCTAAAGCAGACGCCGCCGGTGCACGGACCCTGTCTCGTCTCGCGTCTGCAGCGTGACCGCCTGTGCGCGCGCTAACGCTAGTGCGTGGCATAGCGTGGCGTGAGTGGGGGGCGGGGGGAGCTAAATAAATCATGACACATGCTAACGCTGTCTGTGCAGTCTGCCCCGCCCCCTCATCAGGACCACCCATCGCACGTTTGACTGAAGCGCGTCAGGGATTCCCAAAAAAATTAGGAGCCATTTTTTTCACACGCACCTGACCGAGCCCATGACCCCTATGACGTGCTGTCCGCAAGTCAACGCCCCCATTCCCCACCCCTCAAACAAAATTCCTCTATAACGCCACACTCCCGTTAGAAAAGCTTTAATCCCACCAGCTACTGATTCTGTTCAATTATGAAACACTGACAAAAACTTTCCAATACATTTCCCATCAACTTTAATATTAAATTAATATATATTAATTACCTCTTTTTCTATATATATTGATAAGTATGCCAGTTTTAACTCACTATATATATATGAAGGCGAATAAATGATGAAAATATATCTTCAAATCAAATAATATAGTTAGAATTAGATCCTTGATCCCATTTCTTGAAAAACTTACACATCTCCACATAATTATACTTGCCTTCATCCAATGTGAAATATTGTTGTTCTGTATTGTTGTGCACTGGTCACTTTTTCACTTTTGCACATCGCACTTTACATAATGTGCCCTTCCCATGGTCCCTTTATATATTTGTAAATATTCTTTATATTTCCACAGTTATGGACTAATCTTCCAAATTATGTTCGGGACTCAGACACAGTCTCAATATTTAAGTCCAGGCTAAAAACATATTTGTATAGTCAAGCCTTCTGTTAGTCCTAGATAGGGGGTAGATCTGGAGAGTCTCAGGCATAGAGTATTCTGGATAACTGGGATGTTTGGATGCTATCGCCCCCCACCCGACATGTACGCTCAGGTTTGTTGACAGTCAAGTGGTTGTGCTGCCTTATGCCCGGTGTCAACCAGAGGAGGATGGGTTCCCCCTTCAGAGCCTTGGTTCCTCCCAAGGTTTCTTCCTACAGCTAGGGAGTTTCACCTTGCCTCTGTCGCCCTTGGCTTGCTCTTTGGACAAATGTTTTAATAAACTCATTTTCAGAAACAAAAAAAAATAATAGTGTTGCCAGAAACAGGAGAATTTTGGTGCAGGAACGGGTTTCAGAGTGTGGAAGGTGAGGGAATAAGGGGGTCTTATGACTGACAGTGGGAAGCCAATGAATCACCTGAGGATGAGTCAGACGTGCTGGAGCAGGTAACACCAGCGCTCACCTGTTCAAATAATTCCTTAATAGGTTGTTCCATATTAGAACACGGCCGTGAAGGTTTTTTACCCAGTGTTGTTTTACAGATTATGAACAATACCCTCTGCGAGGCAGAGCAGTGGAAGACAGAACAGAAGACAGAAGTGTCGACAGGCCGAAGTTATTATTGTGTCAAATTGTTAAAGCAGCTCTAAATATAACTCCCATCAAGAGCTGAAACTGAACTGCTGATGGTCTTTTACCAGTCTGCTTTAGAAGTGCCCCCAGGTTCTAACAGTCTGCCTTGAGCTTGGTGGAGAAGCAAAAAAAGACCAGACCCTTTAAAAACAGTCGCAAATATAGGTGTAATACCCTTTTATTATGACAAATGTACAAGATTGTATTTATATGAAAGAAATTACAATACAGTTAACAAAAACATTGGAAAGAAGAACAAAGACAGAGGACATCTCTAGAAGCTAATGCCCATACCAGACTCCATCTACACGCACCTGCCCAGGCCTCCGACTACAACCCATTGAATTTATTGGCACGAACTTCCTTTCATCACATCACATCATCATCCACCTGAACTGAATCCACATGACTGGAACCTTCCATGTGGCTAATTCTTCTTGTTCCATATCTGCAGTCATTTCAATTGTTGTGAAAG
This sequence comes from Arnoldichthys spilopterus, assembly GCA_037974385.1. Taxonomy (NCBI): domain Eukaryota; kingdom Metazoa; phylum Chordata; class Actinopteri; order Characiformes; family Lepidarchidae; genus Arnoldichthys; species Arnoldichthys spilopterus. Next base: position 17,525,929 of record JBBPDA010000037.1, on the reverse strand, counting down.
ATCTTGGTCTTAAGATCTAAAGGGAAATAAGAAGTGCATGTTCTTTAATTCTGCTGCAACTACAAAATTCAGCATTTCATTCGTATCCAAAAACCTTTCAGCAAATCACTCTTCACCTTGCTTAGGGAACGTCTCTCAAATACCCCAAACCTGTGACGGTAATTAAGAAATAACAAATGATGTAGAAATAAAATTATATTAGGAGAGATTTGCATGCCAGGCTTAAACATTATTTTACAAGACATTTTACAAAGCTCTTAGCCCATCCTGCCCTAACTACACCGTTCTACTGAGCCCAGCTGGTATTAGCTCAAAAACATCCAGCCACGGTTCCCTCTAGGCCTGGAGTGCACCACCCCAGCCCTGGACGGCTGGTGTCCTGCACAGTTCAGCGATTTCCCTGCTCAAACACACCTGGTTCAGACCACCTGTTATCTGCCAGGTAATATTCAAGGAGGGGAAATGACCCAACTATCCTGGACAGTGGCCCTTATGGACTGGAGGTGTGGACCGGCCCTGGTTACATATGTACAATGTTCAGCGTTTGGTGGAAAATGCAAACAAAGGGGTGGAGAAATCCTCACCAGAGGTGCATCCACCACAGGGTTCAAAGCGAACTCAACATACCCCAAGCTGAGCTACACGAATGAACCGGATTCAGTTCGAAAAGGCCTAAAATCCAGCGTTGTAGCACCCAAACCTCATCTACTCTTGACCAAATCAGACAGAACAAACATGCCATGACTCACTTTAGACACTTCAGAATTGTACAAAAGTTGTGAGGTACCACAACATACTACAAAAAAAAAAAAAAAAAAAAAGGAAATATAAACAGTTGCAATCATAAAGGACTGCTAAATATATATAGTTTGAATGATTTAAAAATGCTTCTAACTATGTTACAGCAAAAACTACAGATATAGTACACGCAAAGATCCATTCATTATTTCACGTTTCCCAAGTTGTCTGCCCACTTCCATCGACCCCCACAGCGCAGGCAGGCGCCTCGGCCCACCGCTCCTGCCAAAGATATCATCCGTTATTGTTGTTTCTCTCAGCAGAATCGTGTGTTCTGTGTTGCGAAAAGGAGGAAGGCTTTGATAGCAAGGTAGTCAACAATAGTGTTAGACATGTTTAATACCACAGCAAGGGGAATTTCTGTCTTCGAAAACCCTGGCAAAAGATCATAACAGTAGGTGGACAATCGGAATCTTTATGTATATTCTGCTAACAAGAAAAATATATTGCTCAGATATGAAAGGAAAATAGTAATAGTCTGTGTACAGAGAAGAAAAAAAAAACAAGATTATAACGTTAATATATACTGCAGGACAATAGAAAAGCTTTATAAAGGGGTGGCTTGATGGGTCTTGTGAAGAAAAAAAAAACACAAGTGAAAAATCCCTTTTATTAAATATTGGTAGTTAAACTGAGATGAAATGACTTGTATGATATCCAGATATAATATATGTGAAACAAAAAAAACAAAAAACCTTAACTATTCTTTAGAGAAACTACTATAAAATTTCAATTCAGACCCACTACTGTGATGTGTTGCTCCTAAAGAAGTAATGTTGAAGTCTAACGTTTTACACATATACATGATCACATACAAGAACATCACAAATGACAAATTTTCGGTTTGGCCTTTGATGCACTCAAGCTGCCACGGGAATAGCGTTCGGACGTCTCGGTTCTACTAAACTGCAGCTGGACATTGTGACTTCTAATGGCAGAACGGTCAAGGCAGGCTATAAATTAGCAGGACATGTTAGAAAAGATTTCTTGGACACTTTCATGAAGTGATTTTTCTTTTTAAAGAAATGGCCGCTTCTACACAAGACCCATTTGGTAGCGATATTGAAGATCCCCCCTAAGAAATGTCTGCTTTTCCATATTTACGGTTTGGAAATTTCCAGGAATACCCACTAGGCTTGGGCGGTATACCGGCATTCCACGTTATTCAGAAAGAACAATGACTAGGCCCTCCAATTAATTTTGTTGTTTCTTCAGCATCTTTTGCAGTTGGTGGACTTGCTTAAGGAACTGACACCCTCACTGACTTGGCCGTTTCACCTAAAATGGTGCAGGTGCCAGAATGTAACTGTTGCGCCATTTAAGGTGAAACAGCCAGTTCACCTGTCCACTGTGTACAGTTAAACTGCTCCTCTTCACTTCAGAAATCCAGCAATTTCTGAGAGGCGCAGAAAACCTAAGACAAGAAGCTCTGCCGCCACTTTGGCGGCTTTTCTGGGTTTAATTCCCAGCTCTATGGTCAACAATCTTCAACAATCAATGATTCTCTACCAAGCAGAACACCCCGAGTGTCCGAACGCACAGTGCAAACTCCATATTTAAATCACAATGATTCACTTTTACACAGTTAACTTTACTCCCTGCATCTGTACGACACTAGTGGACCTTCACCATCAGTGAATGCACTAAACACAGAAGCAGTGAGTAAATGGAGCTCCTTAAGGGAAACCAATGGATATTCAAATTGTCATTTTATTTATTTAGACACCAGTGGATCCACTTAGGAAGCCAAAACCAAATCCTACACCACCACTATCCCCCCAAGGGGATGAAGAAAAACATTTGACATGCCATTAAGTAGTGTACCGTTGTATAAATTTGGGAAATTATGATGGAAAGAAAAGAAGTAGATACCGCCCAAGCCTAATTCACACACAACAGCTATTGACCTGGCAAAGGAAGTATGTGATTGAGCTGCAATTAGATTAAAAAAATTACATTTTCAGAATAAATAGTTTTACAACAAACACACTTATGTTTTCATTGGAATACAGACAGGTCTTCAACCAGCTTCAAACCAATCAGTGTTAAAGACATTCAACATATCCCACACCAACTAGGGGGAGGGGGGGGGGAGGGGTTGGTTGGGGGGGCTCATTTAGAGAAGTACTACAACTGATTCCTTGGGAAAAACAAAACCAACAAACAAACAAACAAAAAAAACAACAATAATATTAATAATTAGATATATGTTTTAGAAAAGCAGGTAACAATGTCCAGACCTTGGCTGGAATGCATTTCCACCCCTTTATGCCTTTGCCCTTATCTTTCTCGTTTTCTCCGATTTTCCAGCAAAAATAACGATGGAGAAGAACAATACTTGTTTATTTTTCGAATTCAACAAATAATGAAAATATACCGCGCCGTCTCTTACATGAGGTTTCTGATTTGCTAAAAAAGGAATGGCTACGTAATTAGTGTAAAAGAGAGGTGGGGAGGTTGTTTCTACTTTTGCCAGAGGCCTGGTGTCTTATTTCACTCACGAGGTTTAAAAAATACAAACATCTCAGGAGTCTCAGAACGACGCCCACACCAACGACACCTTCGTTTTGGTGAATGTATTTACATCTTTTGTTCAGGTGCTGCTTCTGCTGGGGAGTGACTAACGCTGGTTCTCACCAGCCTCCGCCAAGCTGACGACCTTCACATGGTGGCTTGGACAAAGAATTAGGGCAAACTGGAGACTGTGCTCAAGTACTCTGCTTATTCCATCCCTAGAATTATCTTCGGTCCTTCCTGCTGAGAATTCTGGCAGCTCATACATCCGAACGATACTGCGTTAACCATGGCAATGACGCAAAACCAAAAACATTAAGTGTAAAAATGCAATGGAGTGCTGGATGAGGGGTCGGAGAAACAGAAGACTTTGAAAGACCTTTAACGTGATGGAAAGAAAAGTGTGCCGTGTCTTACAACTGTTCACTGTTGCACACATAGTCTACAAGGTCTGTGACCCCCAAAAGGTCATCCTCGTCTTCGTCCTGTGGCGCCATCTCCTGGGGGACCAGGCCGTTGGCAGGCATGGCCGCGGGCAGTGGTGTGCTGCTGTTTTTTAGACCCATGAGAGCGGGATTTCCCACGCCTACGGCGGGTCGCGGGACAAACCCCTCCAGCCCTTTCATGGGGCTTTGTCCATTAGTCGGAGGAAGCTCCACCAGGTTGTAGTCAAGAGAGCTGACCCCCTTCCCCAGGGCATCGTCAGCTTCCTTTTCTGTGGGCTTCTCCTTCTCCTTCTCCTTCTCCATCTCCTTCTCCTTCTCCATCTCCTTGGCCTCCTCCTTCTCCTTGGCCTCCTCCTTCTCCTTGGCCTCCTCCTTCTCCTTCTCCTCTTCTTCGTCAGAGTCATCAGAATCAATGCGGTTCACCCGCTTGCGGACGGGCCGGTCCTCTTCTTCTGACTCGTCTGAATCGTCGTCGTCATTGTCGTCGTCTTCGGACTCCCTCCTGCGCTTGAGCGATAGACGCCGGCGCCGTTTGCGAGATTCTTCGTCTGAAGAGTCCACCTTCCGTTTCTTACTCTTGCGCTCTTCCTCTTCTGAATCCGCAGAACAGAAACTCGCTGCAGAATGAAAAATGCACAGAAAAAAAAGCTTCATTTTCACGGTAACAGGTCAGTGTAAAACAGCTCTCTAAAGAAAGTCGAGTTCAGCAGAAAATGCTTAGTTACGTATTTTGTAAGCTAGTTCCTTTTTGAAGGAGAGAAAACACAAGGCAAATCTGACCGTCGCTTTCAGAGCTGGACAAACGCCTGCGGTTCTTCGGCTTGTCCTTGTTGGTGCTCGCCTGGGAGCCTTCTGAGTCAGAAGTTTCACGGTAGTTGACCTGCTGCTTTCGGCTCCGGTGGGACCGGCGTCTGCGCATGTCCAGATCACTGTCACTGAATTCACTGGACCCCTCGGTCACTGCAAAGACGTATCACATTATTACCAAAAAGCAGAAACTTGCACTAACAACACCAAACAGAATGAACTGCTATTATGTATGTTTAAAGCCCCTAACTGTTTTGAAAAAGTGAAATGAATCAATCTTTCATTTTGAGCTTCACTTAGCATTTAGATAGAGAGATGGATAAACAAACAGACAGATAGATAGACAAATGGACAGAGAGATAGATGGACAGACAAACAAACAGACAAATAAATAGATGGATAGACAAATAGAAAGACAGATAGACGGATAGAGAAATAGATGGGTAGACAGATAGACTGATAGACAGATAGATAGATGAATAGGCAAACAGACGGATGGATAGACGGATGGACAGACAGACAAGAGAGATAGATAGACAGAGACAGATGGATAGACATAGACAGAGAGATAGACAGATGGCGAGAGATAGATGGAGACAGACAGATATATACAGATTGATAGCTGCATGGAGTGACAGACAGAAAGACAGACAGAGAAAGACACAGAAACAGAGACAGACGGACTGATCTAAAAAATTTATCACTCTTAAATTGGTCTAAACTTTTTTTTTTATTATATATTTTAAATGCATGAGTGCAAAAAAGTTACATGAGCAATTATCACAAATAACATCTCCTTTATCTGGTAACAGATCATCACAGCCATGATGTTATTTGTGATGAACAACCTTGAGTACTCTACTGCTTCTTTTCTTCTTAATTTAGCAAAATAGAGGAACTAAGGGAAGTAAAGGAGCCTTGAATATTGTATTAGATGTATTTTAGTACTGGGAATTTTCCCATCAAACCAGTAGCAGCTTTTATATATATATATGGATTACTTATCTTTTATTTAAAGTTATTTTTTCAATTTTCCTTTTGATGTGCTATCTGTCACTGTTAAAATAAACCTACCATTAAAATGATACTGTTCTCTTTGTCATTGGACAAACATACAAAATCAGTGAGGGGTCAAATAATTATTTCCTCCACTGTATATACACATAGCAGTTTTATTAATAACAAAGCCATAAAACTGCTGCAATATGAATTTCAGCTTAGCTTTTTCGGTATGTGCCAGGGTAATGTGAACGTTACTTTGTTCCAGCTAGTCAGTAAAGCATTACACAGCCCATCTGGCTACATTAAAATTCAGCCACTGATTGAAAAGCTTGCTTAGGGACAACGACCCGTTCAGTAGTTTTCTGTTCTCCATGTGCTGATGTCATAATTCTGCTTAGTACAGAGTTTTTATTAGAGTTTGTCTTTGCTGATGCGTTCAGATGGGCCCTTACCAATTTCTTCTTCTTCCTCTTCATCGGTCTCTTCTAGCTCTTCATCATCTGAGTAACCTCTTGGTCTGCGTCTTCTGCGCAGCCGCTTCTGCTTCTTCAAACGCTGTGTGGATTTCCGCTTGGACGAAAAACGTTGAACTGGACCGCAGCCATCACTGCCAAAATCACTGTCGCCGAGGGACTGCGCCTCTGCCTCGCTCTCCACATCGTTATCAGATGCCACAAATTCCTCTTCTTCACTACTGCAACCAGTGAGAGGACACGGGTGAGGGAGACCAGCTTAAAACAAGTACAGTTTGCAGGCAAAGCATTTTTTTGAGGTTTGTAAAAAAATTTAAAAGGATACTATGTCCTTTAACCGATCAGCCATAACATTAAAACCACTGACAGGTACAGTGTAGAAAACGGAGTCTTCCAGGTGTGCAGAAGTTAGTACCTACAAAAAGTGATCCAAGGAAGCATCTGGTGAATCAGAAACAGGGTCATAGGCACCCAAGGCTCACTGATGCATGCAGGGAATGAAGGCTAGCCTGTCTGGTCTGATCTCACTGAAGAGCTACTGTGGTTTTAAAAGTTAATCCTGACTGATAGAAAGGGATCAGAACACACAGTGCACCACAGTCAGAGCTGTTTCAGCAGCAGGAGGGACCTACTCAGTATTAGGCAGGTGGTGTTAATGTTACGGTTGATCAGTGTACATTTTAGCAAGTATGTCTGAATGGCAGGAGTGGCTCCCTGTGTTACCTGTCACTAAGGCGGAACTCCTCCTCACTCTCTTCTTCTTCTACGGTGCTGTCGCTGTCCAGGTCGTTGAGACGCCGCCGCTTTTTCCTTCGCTGTCCTGCGTTAGGCCTCGGAGGCCGCCCATTCTTCTTTCCTTCTTCCTGTAAAATGGTGGACATGTCCTTCCCTCGGTGGCCTGTGATGTTGGCCATGTCCTTCCCTCGACCAGCTCCTGCATATGGATATATACAAATGCGCTTTACCACCACCACCACCACCACCACCACCACCTACATGACACTACTAATGCATTAGTGTTAAACAGTGTGACCCAATATAGAAAAATACATCAACAGATAAAAGGAGATTCACCTCCTCCTTCGGCTTCTTTGATATCTTCTTCAATTGCTTCCTCAATTGCTTCATCAAACTCATCGAACCTGGGACAAACGTCAGAGAAGTTACACGAACGACGTCCTGAGACTAGTACAAGAAGCAAATAAAGCACCAAGACCCAAACAGAAGATACCTGTAGCTTATATATTTCTTCGCTCTTGTTGATCTTCGGCCCCAGCTCTTGATTTTCTTGACCTCCTTCTTCTCTTTCACCACAGTCACCTCCTCCTTTTCTTCTTCGACCTCAAACTTTTATTTAAAAATATACACAAAACAAAAACATTGTTTCAGGTTATTTTCGCTACTTCTTATTTATCAATAATATCCATAACCTGAGATGAAATACTGTGCTTACAGAAGGTGTGATTATATTTTCAACGCTGATCCCAACATAAACCAGACGCTCTTTCCTGAAGAAAAAAGAAAATGTAATATTTGACCTGTCAAGTTCCATTTATATACAGGAAAAAGAACGGGTACATATGGTGGAGGGTATGACCAATATAATATCAAGATTTTCAATTATACAAATGTAAAAAATGCACCAAAAACTGTGTTATTCCAATATAAAAATGTGACAATATGCATTATGGGCATATGGATAGATTATGGATGTATACGGTGTTCAACCAGCACCAAACAACAGCCCAGTTCACCACATTCTCATCCTACACCGCCCTCCCATTCAGCTCTAGCTTCATCAGTAAATTGTGCCACAACTGAACGCCCATCATTCTTCTTCATTCAAATTTTATTCTACATATTGTGAAAATATTGAATTATGAACTTGATATTGTGAAACAAATCAAATCATGATGTGAGTGTATTGGTAGAAAAAAAAAAGCTAAAGACAAAAGGAATAAATAAGAACTTTGAGTTTGTATTCAGTCCTAACGTGTTGGAAATATAGTGAGGGTATCGAACTGTGAGCCCTGACTCGTCTATCAAATCAAACTGCGAGTTGACTATTTTTTTATGACCTATGACAAGTTGGAACCCCATCAGACTCATTAAATCCAGGAACTGAGACTAATTCTGCTCTCATGTCAGTGTTCGGACAAAATCACAGGAAAAGCAAGTGATCAGAAAGGCATATTGCGACAATTTTGCAACCATATTGTCATATTTCCCAGCTCTGTGACGACATAATAACCAGGTCTACAATTAGCCTTTACACTCTTTCTGTTGTTTTCTCTAGAACTAAATGAGTTACCTTCGCTCAGCACGTTCCTTTTTTTTAAGTTCTGCATCGAGATTCTGCAACTGTTCTTCCAGCTTGTCACAAAGCAGTTTCTGCAAGAAGATGTAATATTTGAAGTGACGTGAAAGTGACTTTGTCATTGTGAACACACTCAGGCACCACAACGAAATGCAACCTCTGCATTTAACCCATCACACGTGCACACGTGAAGCAGCGGGCAGCTATCAACAGC
>JBBPDA010000037.1:17485500-17517258 GCA_037974385.1 Arnoldichthys spilopterus | reverse complement strand
CTCTCTCTCTCTCTCTCTCTCTCTCTCTCTCTCTCTCTCTCTCTCTCTCTCTCTCTCTCTCTCTCTCTCTTTCCCTTCATCTCTCTCTCCCCCTCTCCCCCACTCTGTTGAGCTGCCCCACTGACATACCAGCATTCTGCTATCTGGACCAGCCTTACCCACCAAGATACCCTATTACTGGTTGAAGTTTTTGCAGCTTTTAACCCATTCACTCCATATAAACAGCCCTATCCACCAAAGAACTGATCTAAAGTCATTGCAGCACCTGTACACAAGGAACTGCTGCCGCCTCTTAATACTGAGAATTATTATTATTATATGTATTTATTTATTCTTTTTCTCCATTTCTTTTCTAATGTTTGTTATTGCTATTCGGTGTCGACCAGAGGAGAATGGATTCCTCCCAAGGTTTCTTCCTACAGCTTAGGGAGTTTTTCCTGCCTCTGTCACCTTTGGCTCTTTGGGGGTTGGACCCGGTTTCTGTAAAGCTGCTTTGTGACAACGTCAGTTGTAAAAAGTGCTATGGAAATAAACTTGACTTGATTTGGGAAGACATGTTTGCATACAGCAGCAATGAGGTTTGCAATTGTGTCCGGAGGATGCATGATGATGCACTGCGTACTTCACTTCAATGTCAGTGGCTTCAGCCATCACAAACCAGCACAGTACTGCTCTGAACCGTTAATCGTTAATGCAGTTTGTGAAATGAGAACTCTGTGTTTATTCGTCATATCCACGGTACATGTACTGAAATGTACCCTGATCGTTCCTAAGATTCTACAAGTGTTAACAGAACTTAGCAATTATGTTTAATAAAAGAGAAATGAAAAAACTGTTATGAAAACAGACATAAATTTAAAATGTTAATAATAACTGTACATTGTGCGTAGAACTGTGTGTGGTAAAGTGCATAGTGATGTTGAGTAGGAGCACAACAGCAGGTATAAAACAGACAGGTAGAATATGCATGAGATTATCAGTCAGGGTTATTAGAACAGTTTAAAAGCAATTTCTCTGTTTTGGCCAAAAGACTCCTGTAGCGTTTGTCCACTTTCAACAATTCAACAGTTTACACATGTTTAATATTGTATATCTGTTCACTATTAAGCACTTTGAGCTGCATTTTGTGTATGAAAGGTGCTATACAAATAAAGTTTATTATCTTGTGGGTTACATTCCTCATGTTAATTACTCATCAGTTATGAATTTATTTATTTAGATAGATTAAAACTTTATTAATCCCTTGGGAAGGTTCCTTTGGGAAATTATTTACTTTATTACTTACTGTTATCTTTCACACTTCTGATTCGCTGAAACTGTGGCTCGTCGTAAGGTTGCAAGTGTTGAGAGCCGTTTGCACCCATGAGAGGAGGCCAGCCCATCGCAGGGCAACTCGTAAACAGACAACCATTCACACACACCTATGGGCAATTTAGAGTATCCAGTCAACCTACTGGAGCTATTGAACAGTGGGAGAAAACTGGAGCACCCAAAGGGAACCCACGCAAATATGGGAGAGGTTGCAAACAATGCAACAGAAAGGCACCCATGGCCAAACTGGGGATCGAACCCAGGACCTTCTTGCTATGCCCAGCTGCAATTTGAATACTATTATGTTATAGCCAGTATTGATGACTGTTCATCTGGGCAGTATAAGAATAATGACACGTAATGCAGAGCTTGTGAATTGATGTTCCAGCACATTACATTTAATACTCAAGCCACAAGTCTGAAAAGATGCCGAGTGGTACATCATTAAACAACACTGGGGGCTAACCTTGAGCCTCCAATGCTCAAAAGAAGAGGAAGATCTACATCAAGACTCTTTTCAGTCCGGACTCCTTTGCAGTGGTGGAATGAACGTCCTCGTCATCAGAAGTCCCCCATTGTCTTCAAGGGACGATTCAAAACGCACCTGTTCAAGGAGGATCTAGAAAACTAACCAGACTCATATTTACTGTGCATTTATTGTTACTGTCTATTGTTTATCATGTACTCTTATATACTTTGTCTATTGGGTTTACAGGGTTGTCAGGGTTTGTTATGATGTGTAACTTAGCCAGTAGTATCTTAGTAGAATGACAGCTGTTGATGGGTTTAGCCCTACAGACAGAAGAACAGACATAGACTACAAAGCACTGTTGTTCGTCGCTCTGGATAAGAGTGTCTGCTAAACTCTGTAAATGTAAATGTAAAGTTTAGTGTAAAGTCAGAGTGGTTATTATGGTTCTAGCTGTCTCAAGCATGTAAAAACGTGAACTAGAAATAGAACATTAGTTTGTTCCATGCAACCATGCAGTCTTCCCAGCTCAGACCTGTGCAGTGCAGCTGGGCTACCAGGCTGAAGGTTGGAAACACTCAAAAATACAGGTCAACATGTCTCCGGGACTAGGCAAATGCTTGGCTTCCTTTCATCTCACACATTATTAACAGCTCCATGACAACTGGCTATGTCCCCACTGCTTTCAAATCAGCTGTAGTCACTCCCATCCTGAAGAAGCAAACATTACAGTACAGACCAATTTCCCTTCTGTCATTCCTTTCCAAAGTGCTAGAACATGCAGTGTACAATCAACTTTACCTATACTTATCTCAAAACAGGCTACATGACCCAAAGCAATCTGGATTCAAGACCGCACATTCCACTGAAACCGAACTACTGGCTGTCACAGAGGAACTTCACAAAGCCAAGTCAGCGAAGTTGTCTTCTGTACTAATGCCTACTAGATCTTTCAGCAGCTTTTGACACGGTAAACCAAGAAATAACTGGATGACAACACATCACCTCAAACTAAATCCCAATAAGACTGAACTTCTGTACATCGCAGGGGATGCTTCCCCACGACCTGACCTTGCCATCAACTTTGAGAGTGCAGTCATCACTTCCACAATTGAAGCACAGAATCTGGCGATCACTCTGGATGAGGGTCTTACATTCTCGTCTTACATTAATAAACTTTCTCGAACATGCCGGTTTCTCCTACACAACATCAGGAAAATTCGTCCCTTCCTTACCACCAGCACTACTCAGATTCTAATTGAGTCACTTGTCATGTCTAGACTGGACTACTGCAACTCTCTCCTTGCTGATCTTCCTCTGAAAGCCACAAGACCTTTAAAGCTAATACAGAATGCAGCAGCTTGCCAGGTCTTTAACACACCCAAATTCTCACATACCACCCCACTGCTGAGAACCCTTCACTGGCTTCCTGTGGCTGCCCGCATCAAATTCAAAACACTGAAAATGGTCCAGCTCCTGTTTACCTATTTGTAATGATTAAACCACGGATAACAGCTCGTCCTCTTAGATCACCATCTTCAGCCCGACTGGACATCCCCCTTCTCAAAAACCGAAGACAGACATCTAGGCTCTTCTCAGTTTTGGCTCCCAAGTGGTGGAATGAACTTCCCCTAACTGTCAGAACTGCAAAGCTCCTCACTGTCTTCAAACGACGACTAAAGACTCACCTCTTTACACAACTACAGAACTAACAAACTTACTAACATTACGGGAAAAAATCTTTTATGTCAAGGTTTTGCATGAGCTCAGGTATAATCTAGACTAGCAGCTCTTAATCCAAGCCTAAGTTTACTGGTATAGGAAGTTTTTCTTTGTTGACTAAAAAGCACCATGTAAGTCGTGTCTGCCAAATGCGGTAAATGTAAATGTAAATGACAAGAGAACAACGTTCTACATCCAGCATGTCCAGCAGATGGCAGTATCAATTAGGCAGTGACTGGCGCTCTACACAACAGAACAACCTTTCTCAGAAAGAGGTGGCACAAGACACTTGGTGATCCATGGTTTTGTAGGAGGAAAATACTTGAAAACTTGTTCTTCATCACTGTATTTAAGTATAATTTTGGGAGATTTATAGTTTACTGTAGTCTTACTGACAGTAAAAACGTTTAGTTGAGTTTATAGACAATTTAAATTAATAGATAAAACAAACTTCAGACTTGCATTTTTATTTTGATATTCAAAGTACTATAAAGGCTTCTCTTAAGGAAACCTTTTTTTAAAAAAAATGCAACCAGAATCATGTAAGTGTAAAATAACCGCATGACACTAAATGAAAAAATGTTTGTCTAATTTTATTTACTTAAGAATGTTTAAATACAAGCTTTCAAGTTTTCTGTCAGGTCAAATAAAGTCAATTTTATTTATTTTTATTTTATAGCACTTTTTACAACACACATTGTCACAAAGCAGTTATACAGAGTCTGGATAATATACAGAGTCTGGATTATAGAGGGTCTGAGCCCAGTGGTGACAGAATTTTCTAAGAAAAGGTAAAAAATTTCTAAGCTGGAGGAAGAAACCTTGTGAGAAACCAAGACTAAGAAGGGGAAACCATCCTCCTCTGGTCGACACCAGACAGCAATAATAAAAAAAAAAGAAAGAAAAGCAAAAACAATCTCAGAGGTGGCAGCTAAAGGCCTATAACTTGGAGCAACATATAACACACGACAAGCATAAAACATTTTATAACCGAGGTTAATGTAAAATGTACTTTTTAAAAGTAAATTAGAAATGTTTCTTTTTCTCCATTCATTGTGAAACAGTGTAAATGTCAACAGGTTTTCAGATTCTGTAAAAATGTAAAATTAGTAAAAAGTTTTTTTGTGAGTATAATTTTGACAATTAATTCATATTTTTCAAGTACAGCTTCTGTGTATTTTTACAACCTTTTATCTGTATACATGAAATGTGTTTAAGCTTTATTAGAGCTATATTTCATATATTTGTGTGTTAGATAAGAAAAAAACGAAAGCCTTCAGCTTACTGGCGTCATTACAAAAGGAGGAACTGAACCCTGTGGTAACTGAGGTTGATATGTAGAGCACACTCTTGTCGTTATACTGTCATTATGTTAGCTTGGCCCATTACAGTCCTTCAACTGGCTGATGGGATTATGATACATCGTTATTCTTTTTTTGAGTGGAAATTAAATATAACTGTGGTTTCTCAGTTTTGTACTGTAGTGCACATTCTCTAAGCTCATGAACAAATAGAGTATGCATTTATACTTTTTACTTTCAGTCTGGTTTGGGGGAATTTAGTGTTAGGTAAAGATAAAACTCACAGACCTTATCTCATTTCCCTCTAAAGTAAACCCACACTGAATGGCATCAATGGCTTTTTTCTAAACTGGACATAAGCATGGCTAGAGGCATATTCCACTGGTCTGTTAGATAAGTGACCTCAGGGGCTTTGGACAAAAGCTATAACAGCAATTTCGCCCTTTCTGTGGAGTCAGAGCTTGGCCTAATGGGGAAATCATCCCCTGCAGAAAACAAAAATAGGATAGACACAAATAGGCATCAAACCATCTTGACCTGGTTTTACATTTTGCCAAAGGGTTTAAATAGGATATGAAAACCTTAACTCTAAAACATAGCAACACGTGCTGTGGTCAGATGAGTCCATGTTTCAGCTTGTTTTCAGAAAAGATAAACTTCTGTATAAGTTACAACAGTGTGGCTTCATAGACACAAGTGTGTGTGTTTGACTGGCCTTGCTTATGAACTTCACTACAGGCCTGACATCCGTACCAAATTTCATGTCTCTAGCTCCAAAACTGTAGTGAAGTGAAAATGTTATTGTGAACACACTCAAGCACCACAACGAAATGTGACCTATGCATTTAACCCATCACATGTGCAGCAGCAGGCAGCTACCAACAGCACCCAGGGAGCAGTGTAATGGGACGGTACCTTGCTGAAGGGTACCTCAGTAGTGCCTGGGCTGGGACTCGAGCCTGCGACCTTCCGGTCCCAAAGGAAGTGTCCTAACCACTAGGCCACCACTGCCCACGGTAAGAGGAGATGCAAACTGAAAAAAGTGGTGAGAAAAGTTATAACATTTGAAAGAGTCAAATAATCAAAAGCAATATCAGCTAGATGAAAAGTCCCTCCTACCCCTGTAATTCTTTCATAAGAGCAAATAAGAGCTCTACCTTCCTTTTCTTGCCCCTTCTCTCACAATAAGCGCAGCTGTCCTTCCAATAAATGGATCAAGAAAGTCTTAGTGGATTGGCTGTACCTTTAGCAAATCACACATGGTTCCTGAATAGAATCATGACAGTGAAAACACCAACCTGATCTGCTCTCTCTCTCTCTGTTCCCACTACAATGAGATATCCTGTTTATAAGAGAACTCAGGAAGAGAAGCGGTATGGCTGGAGAGTAAAGCCATTGGGTAGGCAGCTGTCACCTCCACCTCTGTTAAGCTCTGTGTTCGCAGCTCTAGCTAAACTCGAACCTGACCTTAGCACATAAGTCCCAGGCCCATATTTAGTTCTCTTCCAAGTATAAGTGCTTCATATTTCCATGTTTATGTGTGAACACATACATTCTATTCTCCTATAGTGCACTATTTATCCAGTGTGAAACTGTGCACATATGGCTGAATCACTGATGGCATATGCGCTATTATGGTGCAGGAGCAAGTATTTTAACTCCTGCATTATGCACTATGAAAAGAGTAGGGACCAGTGTGGACCACTTTTAGCTTGGTGCTAATGTAAGCTTGGAAATCATATTCAGATGCTGAGCATTGCCATGCTTAAGCAATGGCTGTTTATAAAGCAAAGGTTGTTGCATTAAACACTGATGTGAAAGTTAAAATCTGCAATATACAATCATATACAATGATGTGCGACTGAAAGTTTACGACAATAACAAAAATTTAAACAAATGAAAAATATTGGTAGAATAGTTATCATGATAATTGTTAATAAGATTAAACCATTTATTAAAAATTGTGTGTTATGTTTTATGTTGTCGACCCTTTCTTAAAAGGCCATTTAAGGTGATGCATTACAGGTGATTTTATTGCTGATAAGAAGGTTTGAATAACACTGTAATCACTGCAATGCACTATCACCTATCGCCATATATTCCGTCGTTATAGTGTCACTAAAGATTTTTCCATGGCTTGGATTACTTATGTGCTCAGCAGAAATACTCTGAATATGAAAACTCCTGTGCTTTTGCCTTGTAATTCATTCCACGAGACATCAGCTACAAACTAGGCCACAGGTCACAGCTGTATCAGTAACCCAATCACACCTGGCATGTCAAATTCCCTGTGGGTCATAACCTGCCCTGGAATTGGGGCCAAGGCAATGAGGTCTTAACTGGGCAAACAGGACACTTGGCGCAGCTGAGAAGTGTAAGCTACAGTTTCATTTTCTGAATGTAAATGCCAAAGAAGGCTCGGACATGGAAAGTTCAGAAGGGGACTTGAGCTGAAATTAGCTGACAAATTTTCTTCATACATATTGACCCTGAATGGCCAGACAGTATAATGTCACTGTCAGAACAAAATCTACAACTTTTTTTTACTGAAGTAGCAATCTTCCAAGTAATTCCAGTGTAAGCCAAATGTTCACATAATGTAAAGGGCAGAACAATGGAGATAGAAGTTTTTGTCCCAGCAGTGATGAGACTGAGATGTGATATCACTCAGTGTGAGTATCTTGGTAGAGTGGCACCTGTTTAGGTGTAAAATATTAGACAGCAAACCAGCAGTCAGTTCTTGAAGTTGGTAGGTTAGAAGCATAAAAATGTAGACACATTTTGATGGCTAGATGACTGGGTCAGAGCATCTCCAAAATGGCTTGTGGGTGTAGCAGGATGCAGGGGTTAGTATCTACCGAAAGTGATCAAAGGAAGGAAGGTGTTATTCTGGACATTATATTCAATCAGTGCATCAGTGATATGTGCTGGACAAACTAGTCCATAGAGGCACCACATTGCAACTTGCAGAATCTAAAGGATCTGGGGCTGGGGGTGGGGGGTGGGGGGTGCAGGGGTTATGGGAGAAATTGTTCCTTATGATTGTTCTATTCTAGTTACCAAGAACAATAAAACATTACACTAAAAAAGGACTTAAAGGATCTGCTGCTAACGCCTTGGTGCCAGATATAACAGCACACCTTCAGAGGTCTTGTGGAGTCCATGTCTTGAAGAGTCAGATCTGTATTGGTGGCAGAAGGGGTTCCCTCACAATATTAGTGAGGGTGGTTTAATGTTTTGGCTGATTGGTGCATTCTAAAGCAGTGTCATCAATCCTATTTAGATATAGACCATAATGTCAGCAATAGACATTTACAATAATTCCACACATTCATAGCTAGGAATTATTTATTAATAGACATGATCAACAGCATAATAGACATTTCGATGAGCATTTAGTTCCAGAAGGTGATTAGTAGTCAGTGCAGCTGGATTTCACGGCCTCTCAGAACAAAGACAAGGTGGTATACCTTCAGATGCTCATAAGGGAAGTATTATCACTAGCTTTATTCTGGTCTGTTCTTTCCTCTCTACACTGACACCATCTTCCACTTTCATCACCATGTTGTATAATGGGCAGTCTTGCAGTAAACCTCAATACACCTATAGGAGGATTATCTCTTGGGCACCAACTGGCCTGTTCCAGCTTTGCTACGGTTAAACAGGATAGTCGGTAGCTAGTAGGTGTCAGATTCTTGAAAATCTTGAGGAAAACCAGCTAAACCCACAGCATGTAACATCCACTGCTGGACCCTGCAGATTTTCACACCATATAAGGCACTTCCTGAGTACAGAGCTTATCCAGTTTTCTTCCAAATTTAAGACATTACCGCATAGGCTTCATATCTTATACAAAGCCCCTAGGATTCAACCGCTCAGCTTGTCTGAACATACCAAAGTTCTTTGATATGACCCCTTTACTCAGGCTCCTTTAAACAAAAAGCCTTCAGCCATGTGCAAAATACATGGCAGCCTGGAGGTCTAGACATCAAAATATCTGTCAGGGTGGGTTGGGGGCAGATGAACAAAATGAAACCATACATTCTGAGGTGGGAATGAACAAAACAAACCCCAATAATGGTCTACCACCCTGAGTCGGGGGGCGGTCAGCAAAATTAAGTCATTTCCAAATGGTTTGGGAGAAAACAGACAAGACCAAATAATTATCAAAGTGAAAATTTGTCATTGTGAACACACTTAAGCGCCACAACAAAATGTGACCTCTGCATTCAACCCATCACACACGCACACGTGGAGCAGCGGGCAGCAATCATCAGCGCCTGGGGAGCAGTGTAGTGGGATGGTAGCTTGCTCAAGGGAACCTCAGTAGTGCCCGGGCCAGGACTTAAACCTGCATCCTTCAGGTCCCAAAGGCAGCGTCCTTACCACTAGGCCTCCACTGCCCACTCACCTTAAGGTTGGGGGGTGAAGGGTAGTTGAACTTAGCTGGATATTATTTTTCTGGAGACCCTCCCACCCACTTTATTTTGCTATTGAGGGTTTTGGGAGGTCCTAAGTTCTTTACTAGCTGTAAATATGTTTGGGTTGTTGTTCATATTATACTTGTACACTTTTAAGTGTTTCTATACCCAGAGAATACAGGTAAGGGTCTTGTCTTTTAAATTAGCAATGCTTTCAGATTCTCTGTGTAATTGTTTAATATTTGTCTCCTGCTGGTGTTAAGTTCTTCTGAATCAAACCAACAGTTTACAATCCCAGTCCTGGGGACCCACAGCCCTGCATTCACTGCCTTCGACACACCTGATACAGCTCACAAAGAGTTTGATAATTATGAGCTGGATCAGGTGTATGTGGGCAGAGAATAGTTGAAATCATGGGTCCTCAGGACTGGGGTTGGAGACCACTGCCAAAGACCATGTGTCAAAACACTAAGGCTTTGTTCTCACTACAGGGCAAATCACTTTTGACTTGAACATTCAGATATTAGGTTACAAGTGACCACATCTGATCTACCTGGTCAGACTGTAGCCTTATTTGCTCTCATTTCCACATTGGTTGCCATAATAACAGTGCATACATACAGTCACTAGGGAGAGGCAAAACTTACAGAACCGGTCGTGTTTATGAATGTATATCTTGATGCACAGTGTTTCTCAACAACACTGACTATCAGAATGATTAAATTATTTTTCACAGCAGTATTGTGCTTTTTCTCCAATAGAACTAGAACACTAGTGGTGGCCTAGTGGTTAGGACACTGCCTTTGAGACCTGAAGGTATCAGGTTCGAGCCTGGCCCAGGCACTACTACCCTTGAGCAAGGTACCGTCCCACTACACTGCTCCCCGGGCGCTGTTGGTAGCTGCCCGCTGCACCACGTGTGCACGTGTGATGGGTTAAATGCAGAGGTCACATTTCGTTGTGGTGCTTGAGTGTGTTCAAAATGACAAATAGTCACTTTCACTTCTAAACTTGGTCAAAAGATGAAATTAATGAACTTGGACAAAAGATTACGTTATCTAAGTGCATAGCTATTAATTGTATTATATTTATTAATATTATTGCACGCTCAGACTTCAACTTAACTCTTAGACTCTCTTGCAAATCTACTTGCTAAGCCATTAGCTCCTCTGTTCACTGTGTGATCAAGATCTTTCAGCTTTGTTGCCTTGTTGCTAGCATTCGTAGCATTAATGCAGTCTCTACTCTAGTCTCTAGTCTCTAATGCTAGTCTGGCTATACAGTGTATTTTTGATTATTTTACATTTAATTTCATTATTAAATTTTTTTGTATGTCTTGCTAGGCACCTATAAATAAAATTAATTATTGTTATTTAGAGAATATTAAGAAATATTCAGGCTTAAGGTTAACTCCTGTTCAAGCTATAATGTGTGATCTGCAGCACCAACTTTCTTATGTAGTTTCTGAATGTTTTTGCTTCTTTATCTCCCACCCCTACAACCCCCTCCAAAAAAAAAAAAACCTGTGAGATTTATGGAAAGCTGGCACTTCAAAACCCACTGCCAGCTTGTCATTTATTTTTGTAGGAGTGTAAGGTGTGTGATTCAAGCGCACGTGGGCAACCATTCACGTTCAGTTGACAAAGCAGTGGCCTAGCTCCAGCAATGGCGTACCGGGTGTGGATGGCATGAGGTTGGGCATTCACACTGTCACAGGGCTGCCAACTTTTGGGTGGTGAGATTTGTTCCAGGGGTTGGGGATCCATTGAATTTCAAATTGCAGTGATCTGATGTTGCATGAACTACTGTTAAATTCACTCAAATAGTTACAAATTTGACTTTGCAGGGTGTGAAGATGAAAAGTTGAGAGTTGGCAGCCCTGGATAACAGGAGAAGCCAACATAGTTGGAAAGAGACGACATGGACCATGGCAAATAGGCAAAGATTTTGGAGAACACTGTTGTCAGCACCTATGCATGTGATGCCACTTATGAATTGGAAAGCACTGGCTTGGGAAAGTCGCCCAAGAGAAATACAATCAGCATAGTACGTAACCCATTTATCGATGTCATTGAACCTTCATTCTTATCTTAAAGTACTGACTTACCTGAAACACACTGTACAGTGCACCAAACAGTTGATTTCATTTCTAGTCAAAAAGGCCAATTTCTAGCCAATGGAAGCTTTTAAAGTGTCAAAACAAACAAGCAGAAAACATGGATTTAATAGAAAATTAAAAAGATGCAGCTAACAGTAAGTACAAAGAGTTAAAAAAAGTAAAGTTATAATAAAAATTATTACATCTATAAATTATAACCTGTTCCATTTTGTAGTATTGTATATGTAAGACAGTACAGAGCAGCCAATCAGAACACAGCATCAGTCTTAAAAAACAAAAACAAAACAAACAAAAGCTGCTCCCAAAGCAGTCACTGACATTATGTGTCCCTTCAAAGAGACACAAATTCACTTGAGCAGCTACAAACACACAAATGGCTACAGACAACATTTCTAATGAAATGAGCAATGTCAGAGTAAGTCTACAACAGTTTAAATGGGACTGATAACAACCACACAAGTCCTGCTAGACCACCAGACCTGCCCCTCATATATGCAGCAATACACTTCCGATTACAACAAAATTAACAGGTGTTTCTATCCATCCTTTCACTGTGTGAAGAAGATTTGGCAACATGGATCTGAATGTTGAATGGTTCTGATGTGCAGCTGTTGAAGAAGCCATTTCTGGGAAAAAGAACCAGATAGAATAGAAGAACAAAAAAAAGATGAGCAAAGGTGATTATTTGTCATTGTGAACACACTCAAGCACCACAACGAAAAGTGACCTCTGCAATTAACCCATCACATGTGCAACAGCGGGCAGCTACCAACAGCGCCCGGGGAGCAGTGTAACAGGACGGTACCTTGCTCAAGGGTACCTCAGTAGTGCCCGGGCCTGGACTCGAACCTGCACCCTTCAGGTCCTAAAGGCAGCGTCCTAACCACTAGGCCTCCACTGCCCACTAAAGATGGGGAAGGTTTTACGGACTAAGTGTAAATTTGAGTATGTTTGTAATTGGGACTATTTTGAATAGTGAGAAGCAGACTGAACTTTGGAGGTGTTTACAAGAAACATGACATTGACTGAAAATCTCAGTATCTCAGTATCAGTAATGCAAATCTCAGCGTCTCCTTTGTGAAGAATGAAAGTCTCAAATGGACATAAATAAGTGTTATCTTTGAAGATAATGTTTGTGGCATTTGTGGCATTTCTTTCACAAGACAGATACGAGCATTTGGAGAGTGTGCGCTAGTTAACTTTTCACCCATACTTTTGCTAATGTATTTACAGACAAGTTGATGGTGAGTTTCAGGAGAACTACGTATTCTGTGTTCATGAGAAAGTCCACAGATGGTGCCTGTGGCAAATACCTAGAAGCACGTGTATATCATACAGACATACCTGGATCCAGTTTCACATTGAGACAGGGAGGGGCTGGCTGGGTGAGCTTGTTTACCCCTTTGGAGAAATGAAATGTCATAAGATGTGCAGAGGAAACTGGTTCTAGCTTGCTGCAGCCACCATGAGTGCAGGGGGTTCAGTCTACATCAGACATTTAGTTCCTTTACGTAAAAAGAAGCTTTTAAAGGACCCATATCATAAGAAACCACCTTTTCCTTACATTTGAAAATAAAGAACTTAGTAGTATATCATTCAGCACCAGTCCATACAGTTCATGTATGGAAAATAAATGGCAGAAACATCTGGTTTTGTGATGTCACAAGAAATATATATTTGTGTATATCTGCCTATTCATCCTACAGCATTTTCAAGATCAAATTCTAAGTAGTGTTTCAGCCTGGAATGGTTTTTGAAAGAGGTGCAATGCTGGGTAGCCCATCCAAACAAAGCTCATTTAAATAAATAAATCCTAAAAACACAGTAACAAAAACAGCCTGTTTGATTTTAAAGAATAGAATTGTCATGAAAAATGACTTATAGTTGCTTTTAATACCTAAAACCGCACCAATGTTATATAGACCTTGGGAAATTAAATGAAATACATGTTTAGATGAAAAAAATGTAGAATATGAGATCTTTAAAACATATATAGGAATACTTCTATTAGAATTACATATATGCCAGTCAGCCACAACATTAAAACCACTGCAGGTAAAGTAAACAACATTGATGATCGTTACAGTGATACCTGTCAAGGGGTGGAATATATTAGGCAGCAAGTGAACAGTCAGTTCTTATAGTCTTGTAGTGCTGAAAGCAGGACAAACTGGTGAACCAAGTTCAACTGTTCAAAAACAGCAGCAGGCACTTTAAACTTGACCGACAGTGTAGGAGTAGTTTACTGTGACTGGTTTTTCTACTGTGATGGGTAAGTACCTTAGGTGCTTTAAGGAAGCACAATTTGTGACCTGGCAACAGGGCTATGGGCACCAGAGGCTTATTGATGTGCATGATGAGTGTAGGCTAGGTCCTATCCCACAAAAAGAGCTACTGTAGCACAAAAAGTGAATGCAGCCTATGATAGAAAGACGCTTGACACATTGTGCACCACAGACAAATGTGTTTTTGCAGCATGAGGGGGACCTATTAGGCAGGTGGTTATAATGTCCTGGCTGAGGCGTGTGAAAAAGGATAAATGTTTTACCTTTACATTCTTCTCGCAACACTGTGTCTACTGAAACCAACCAAAAAAATATTTTTTAATCTTAGAAATGGATAGTTACTAGTTGCATCACAAAATTGTGATTGACTTGTACTTTGTACTTTGTACTTTGTACTTGTACGCGTACCTAAGTTTTTCAAAAAAAAATTTTATTCATAAAGTATATTTGTGATTTGAAGGAATATTTACTTTTGAACTCTGTTACAGTTTAGTTATTAAGAGTTGCCTAATTCATAAGTTGTGTTTCATTTCATGATGTTCATTATGTTTTACTTTGCAACTGGGCACAGAAATAACTGTCAAATGGGAATCCCACCAATATGTCAAAAATGTTGAAAAAATTATAAATAAATAGTAATTTTGACGAAATGCAGTGTTCTAGAGAAATTTGCAGAGTCACAACGTTGGTAGTAGGAAGCGAATGTCTGAAACCTTGAATACTGCTAAAAGCTCCCCCAAAGAAAGAAATGCGCTGATATTAAATGGCTACAGATATGCTGCCAGATGCCTGAAATATTGTTGTATGAGTTTAGAAATCAACTTTTTTTAAACACATTCATGGTGGAGAGGTAGATTTAAAGCATTTTAATGTAAAAAGAATTTTTTTTTTCAGATTTACTAAGATTTTTTCATCATCAACATTACATTAAAAAAATCAGAAGACATGTAGGTTCACTGGTGGTTTTGGATATTAAACTGTGACCCCTGGTTCCATTCACTTCACTTTTTGAGTATATGGCTTTAGGCCACTCTACCCACAGCTGTTTGTTTTGAGAAGGAAGCAACTGAATCCTTTGACCTAGCTGACATATCACTGTTCGTGTATTTTAGTGGTAGATCACGTCTTTTTTACATATAATGTCTCCCACCACCCCCATTTCACACCTACCTCCCACCCCCAAAACACACCTCCTCTCAATACACACCCCCTCTCAATACACACCCCCTCCCAATACACACCCCTTTAAATGCTGAATGATGGAAACTCTTTGGGGAATATGGTAATGACCCAGTTACATAACATTCATTTGTGTTTCTATTCATGTCCAGAGCTAAAAGGTCATTATGGACATAACAAGTTCTTTGCTGTGTGCTGTAGCCTGGGGTGATCTTCACGAAATTAACCCTCAAGCTTATATAACTTATACAATACATATACTTAAAGGAAAGAAATGACAGTATTGATTTATGAGCTACGCTTCTCAAGGAGAATAATATACTGCATATGACAAATGTTCCTAAATGGTTCTTGACTTGGAAGTACAGTTCTAATCTTTAACTCTATTGTCTTTAAAGCAGTTATAAAGAAAGCAGGGTTGGACAATATGGCAATAATACAATATTTAAAGACTTTTTCATATATGAAACTCAACATAATATTTCATTTTTATAAAGTTTGGTAAGAAAGTACAGACAAAAAATGGAAATGTCACAAAAAATACTATCAAAAAGTATGAATACACTGATTTTTATTTAGCTTTTAACAAATATTGTGACATATTCTACCACAACAGTGTGAAATCCTGTCTTTAGGTAACAAAAAGCAATGTGGTCAATAAAATGGAATTCAAATTTTGCTTTATTAGTTGAAGGTATGAAGCTTATGTTACTAATAAACACTAGAAATTAGAAGTTGCCCAAATCCTTTCTGTAAATACAGCTCTACAGTTTCTCTTAACTCATTCAAACCTGAGCATCCAGGTGGAACAGATTTGTGAGTGTGGTTTAGGACCCAGTATGACTTACCATGAGCTTTAAAACAGAATAAAACTTCAGCAGTACGGACAGCCATTTCAGACAAAACCAGTGCAGCATTGATTCTTCCTTATAACCATTAAAACTGATTCAAGACCAGCACTTCAGCTCCTGAGACAATATATGAGAACAAAGCACTGCATTAAGCCATGTATTGGTGTTTAATCCATTTTAAAACGCCATGTTATGTCCTAAACCCCATTCATAAGTCTGACCCCCTTAATGATGAGCTGAATGCTCAGGTTTGAGTGGGTTGAGAGATGTTTTGGTGATGTATTGAGTAAAAAGATCTGAATGACTATTGACTTGAAGTGTTTGTTTGCAATGTCAGTCTGGTAGCTCAAGATCTAATTAAAAGTTGCTCCAGAAAAACAAAACCTTTAGGCACCTTTTTTAAGTACACAGGTGTACATAAGGTACTTTTGCTCCCAGTCAACTGCACATTCCATGATCTCACATTCCTTTCAAGCTCTTATCTTCCGATCACCATTTTCATGAAAGGAAAACAGATAAAGCGCTACTGGGAATTAGTGCCATGAAGAAGTTTCCTGATGCGGGGATAAAGGCATGTCAGGAGTCAGCAGTCAGAGGGGTGAGCTGTGACGCAGGCAGAGCAATGTCAGAACACCCTGAACCCAGACATGAGGCCAGTCACTCAAATGGTTATTGCCTCCCACTTCCCACCCTGGCGCAGGTCTGTTGAACCAGACACATCCAGACGGAGAAGGGTCCTGACTGATTGCATGCAGATGCCTTGCATGCACACCCTCCTCTATGCCATCTATGGATTGGCTAACATGCGTGGCGTTCCCGAGACTAAAGCATTACACAACTTTTATGGGTTTGAGGAGGAGCATGAGGGTGAGAAAAAAAGAACCCTGAGCACATGATCAAAGCCCACTCTGCAAAATAACATGAAATTGGACAGTAGAATCAAAGTGGTAGGCAAGTTCATAATATCAGCTTAAAAACGTTAGAGGAAGCCCTAGGTTAAATGCATGTCAAAAACACGCAGAACACTTCATATATAGGCCTCTTGTTCTAGAGCTCACAGTGTAATACAAGGCTATTACAAAAATGTATAAACTTAACCATTGAGATGTTTTCCACCTACTTGTCTAAAAGGTCTGAGGACAATGGAACACCCTGCTCTGTTATGCCACAATTAAAGGGCTCATATCCTGTAAATGCAATCTAGGCTCTCAAGTGGTGGAATGAACTTCCCCAAACTGTCAGAACTGCAGTCCCTCACTGTCTCACTTCTTCACACTTAGGACCATAACTACAGAACTTACTAACTTTATGAGAATTAAAAAATAAATAAATAAATAAATAACATAAAATAAATAATACTCGAATCTTGGTTGACTAGCAGCTAGGTTTACTGGGAAAAGAGGTTTCCTTTGTAGACTAGAAAGCACCATGTATGTCGCTCTGGGTAAGAGCATCTGCCAAATGCTGTAAATGTAAATGTAAATGAAGAATATCTAGTACATAAACATTGTGAAATTGTTAAACTGTGCTATTCACTCCTCAAACCATATGATCCACATATAAAACTGCTTGTTTTGAATGAATGTCACAAAAAAGTGCATTTCCTCAGCCTACTCAGGAAAGAACAACAAAATAGACTATATGACATGATAAACCCAACTAGCATGAAAAGAGGTAGAATAGCAAAGTGAAACAGAAAGAAAAGAAGAAGAAAGGGGGAAGAAAACAAACAGAAAAAAGAGTGGCTGTCAGGCAAGCATGGCATCTCAGATAAAAAAGGAATGATAAATATCCACACAAGTGTCATAAGCAGAGCTCAGGAGAATTTTTATTTTAGAAAAACAGAAGATATGAACCCTTTAAAGCAGGAGCGAGAAGCCCTCCTCGGTAGGCCAGACCCCTAAGCCAACCTAATAAGCCAATAAGATAGAAAGCATGCACTGACCTTACTTTATTCAAATGTGTCCATTTCCAAATAAATAAAATACATTACATTAATAGTTACACCGATCAGCCATAACATTAACACCACTGACAGGTAAACTGAAAAACTGAATAATATAGTATTTTATTACAATGACACCTGTCATGGAGGTGAAATGTATTAGGCAGCAAGTGAACAGTCAGTTCTTGAAGTTTATGTGCTGAAAGCAGGACAAATGGGAGAAAGGATCTGAGCCACTTTGAACAGGGCCCTACCAAGGAATATTAACTGATGAATTAGAGGCCATGGGTACCCAAAACTCACTGATGTATGTGAGGAATGAACACAAGTCTGTCTGGTCCCACAGAAGAGCTACTATGGTTTAAAAAGTGAAGGCTGGTGATGTTAATGTTATGGCTAATCAGTGTATGTAAAAATAATTATAATCTATTTCAGAAAAGAAATACATTTACAATAATAAACCATTTGGATTGCTATAGGATAAACAGCCCCATGAAGGCACCTTACAGACATTATTGTGTATTGTTTGGGCAACGGATCAACTAAACAAGTTCCTGCATCGATCATTCATCTTGTTTTTAAGCGCGTTTTAAACTTCCTGGGCAGGTGGGTCACCTGACAATAACACTTGAATTTAATTAGTGTAAACAATATCAACATCATGTTCTGAGAACATACTAGCCTGTTTAGTTTTCTATGTGTGGTGCTGGTAAACAGCCGGGCCTAGCCACACATGACGTAAACAGAGTTAATCTTAGAGCAAAGCAGTGCGACGAGAACAACCTGAGTGCAGTGCTCTTATAAATTGGAGGAGTCGTGTGTCAGCTCGTCAGAAGTGTATAACCTCAGCCAGTGGCTCTTTGGAATATCCAGTGGAATAATCCAGGATAACTTTCTCTTATTTTCCGTCTGGAATCTGGATTTGGAGATTTTTATAACAAGGTAAATGTGCTGGCACAAATTCTTCCTTTTGCTCTCTTTATTGCATATTGTTCAGTATATTGCAGGAGGCGAACAGCATTAACAGTTGCATGTTTACTCTATTTCCATAAGAGCTAACCAAAGTCTGGCAAACATTTATTTTTTTAATTATATTTTTGTTTGTTTATTTCTTTATTCGTTCTCTCTTTTCAGTGGTATGCTACTCTGGTATATTATTCCACACATTTTTATGGCCCAGGACAATGAAACTAGAAAACAACTGATGCAACAGAGAAGAATCCCTGTGGAAGAAACCTGAGGTATATGTTGAAATACTTCTCTATAGTCTTAATCTCATGTTGTTCACTTTAGGGCCACACCTGCCTGGCAAGACATATCTTCTGCAATTGACATATCATTTCTGAGACAAAATCTGTACACAGACAAGCATAACAGCTGCTTTATTTCCTTGTTGTGTCTTCTTCAGAGCTATAACAAAGCTACCAAAGCTATTCTCTCTTGTCTTACTGGTTTTCACACATTTGTTCCCCACCTCTTCCAGGCATTTACATACGTTGTTCCAAAGCAACATTTAAAAACAAAGATACCATCACAAGCTAAGATGGTTGGAATCAAGCCCACAGACTTGGCTCCTACAGCCACTGTGAAGTTCTTTGGCGCTGGGACAGCGGCGTGTATTGCTGACTTGGTGACCTTTCCCCTGGATACAGCCAAAGTCAGGCTCCAGGTGAGAATCAGCTGCCCCAGAGTAATGAAATGAATAAATGAAGAAGAGCTGACTGATTTTAATAAATTTGATGCATCTTGGTAGGCCTTCATGCATCTCATCATAGTTTGGTTCCCGCTGCTTTCAGATCCAGGGTGAGTCCAAACTGACGGAAGGAGCAGTTGGGATGAAATATCGGGGTGTTTTCGGTACCATCAACACCATGGTGCGCACTGAGGGGCCACGGAGTCTCTACAACGGGTTGGTGGCTGGACTGCAGAGACAAATGAGCTTTGCCTCTGTCCGCATTGGCCTCTACGACTCCATGAAGCAGTTCTACACCCGAGGATCTGAAAGTGAGCATTTTACTGTTGGCCCTGACACTAAAATGGTTTCAGAGGTTCAATTTAAGTCAAGAGTATTCACAGTTCCTCTGTCCACTTTGCCCAGATGCAAGCATCGCGAGTCGGCTGCTAGCTGGTTGCACCACGGGGGCCATGGCTGTAGCATTTGCACAGCCTACAGATGTTGTGAAGGTGCGCTTCCAGGCCCAGGTACGTCTAGCCGATGGAGCAAAGAGATACAACGGCACACTGGATGCTTACCGGACCATTGCTCGTGATGAAGGCGTCAAAGGGCTTTGGAAGGGTGAGTAACACTACTTTGCATTAACTTACATCTGCCCAAGACTGTGACAGTAGGGTGGAAAAATAGCTGTGTCCTTCCTATGTGTTTCAGGCTGCATGCCCAACATCACCCGAAATGCTATTGTGAACTGTGCTGAGCTGGTTACGTATGACATCATCAAGGAGCTCATACTGAAGTACAATCTTATGACAGGTATGGAGCAAGTGAAGCAAATCATCTGAAAAGTACATCATTTATGCTACCTACCAGAACAAGCTTTTGATTTTCTACCGTTTCCAACCTACCCTCAGATAACCTGCCCTGTCACTTCACGGCTGCGTTTGGAGCTGGTTTCTGCACCACCATTGTGGCCTCCCCGGTTGATGTGGTAAAAACACGTTTCATGAACTCCTGTCCAGGCCAGTACAGCAGTGCCATCAACTGTGCCATTACCATGCTGACCCAGGAAGGACCATCAGCCTTCTATAAAGGGTGAGAAAAAGCTGAACTTTGCCCCAGAACCCACCACTGGGTCTCCACGTGTCTCTACAGAGAAGCATTAACTCCAGAATGTGTTCTTATATACAGTCACATATAAGTCTAAAAGTGAGGGATTATTTGACATTTTGAACACATAGCAAACAGGGCCCCACAATGAAAAATGACCTCTAAATTCACCCCTTTCATGTACGAACAGTGGGCAGATGATATGGGCAGCACCTGGGGAGCACTGCTTGGGGACGGTACCTTGCTCACAACTAAAATAAACATGTTTTGTTGATAGAAATAAGTTCACACAGTCTACAGAGATCACACTTAAATTCTGCATTTTTCTGCGAATTTTATTGGATAATTTATCTTAACATACTGTAAACAGTATATAAAGTGGGTGTAGATGGAGTAAACTTGCCCATATGACCAGAGTCCTGGCCCAGGTACCACTGAGATACCATTAAGCAAGGAACCGTCCTGCTACACTGCTTCCTTGGTGCTGTTAATAGCTACCTACTGCTCCATGTGTGGATGGGTTAAATGCAGAGGTCGCATTTTAGATTTTTTTTTAGTATAAAAATGCATCCAAAACATGTTTCTATAATGAAAACAACAGAAAAAGATGCCTTTGTCCACAAAATATGAGTACAGTGTGAACCCCGCCTCAAGGCCAAGCTTCACAGTAGGCGTTGTTAGACAGAGTAAAACCTCCTAGGCCACAGTACAATCAACAATGATGTAATAGTCCAACGTTCAATAATACATTAATAAGAGAAGTCACTAAACACACAATTCCACCACCAAGCAAATTTGGTTCAATAACAGTAAAATAAGCAAGGTACGAGTCAGAGATTATTGTGTAAACAGGACATGGCCTTTAATAACTAAATACACAACCCAGGTCATGTGTACGGTCATGTTAAATATTGGTAATGGTGTTTGTTTCTTCATCCCCACCCAGGTTCATGCCCTCGTTCCTTCGGCTGGGATCTTGGAACATTGTGATGTTTGTCTCCTATGAGCAAATCAAGAGAGCCATGACAAGAGCACAGCAGTCGTGGGAGTCACCATTTTGACCTGTGGCTTTAAAAAGTGGGCAAGACGAAGATGAAAAAGTGACAATGCAGTCTCCCTGTGAATTACTAGCTGCAGAGGAGAACACAGGTGTGTGGAAATCCTTTGTTATGGAGGGAGAACACTCAGAAGACCGTATGGAACTAGGCCTTATCGCTAAAATGGACTGAGATGAATAAAAGACCAGTAATCTAATAATCCACTGTGGATTTACTTTAAAGGTCAAAGGTTATGCTACTTAAAGATGGGTTACCAGGCAAATGCAGGACATTGCTCTTCCTTCACAAACGAGAAATGACTTTAAGCCACCGGAACATATGAACACTTTCCAAACGAGGCACCAAGTACGGAGATATTTTCCTTTAGAGCTTGCATATACAGCCTTTTGCCTTCTTTGTAGAGCTAGCACATATTTTTGTAATTTTGTAGGGCAATGAGGGGTAATCTGATGTTTACAGAAGTGTCAGTGCTTCCCAGTTGCGTTTACATGCGCTATGAACTAATTAATTTTGGGTCCATAGCTGGTCGTATGATCGTATATTTTTGTTCTATTTTCCTATTCACATTAGTCTTTTATACAGTGTTCATTCCTGTCAATAAAGCAAGAATTTAAATAGATTTTCTCAGTCAATCTGCTTACTGTAGTTATAAGTGTACAGCAGGGGTATACAGCTTTCTTGCTGGAGGGCCGGTGTAGAGTGGAGTTGTTAGTTGCCCTGTTCATACACTCCTACTAAACCTAGCATTTAGCAGATTGGTTTGATGTGTTTAAGCAAGGAAATCACCAGTGTGCTGGATAACGGCCCTCAGGGACAGTGGTTGTGCCTCCCTATGCAGAAAATGCTGACTGCTCACACTAAAAAAAAATCAAATGTAAACTAGGTTAAATGTAAATTCAGACCAAGTCAGCTGACAGAGGCCCAGACTTATCAGTAATTTCATTGATCCGCATTGATCAGTCAAGACTGACAGCTATCAAGCTATCAAGACTGACAGAGTTTCAACATTCAGAGAGGTAACTGGGCTTCGCTTTAGAGTCATGAGGTGAATAAAGGTCATCAGCTGAGCAGATATTTAGGATGAAGTTATAAAACTCAGCAACAAGACATTACACCCATCCCATTTTCATACTATGGAAAGGTGCAAATAAGACAGTGTTTTTGAAATAACCAATCAATACAGTTTTGAGAAATATGTTAAAGATTATATATTTGTGCTTGTTGAGCTTTATTAATAAGAATGTGCGGGAATGCACTAGATGAACATTGCTTCGAGGATCTGATTGCATTCAGCCATTACAAAATTAGTAAGACCAGGTACTGATGTTGGATGAACCATTTCTACATCACAAACACCACTCCTCCTCATCCCAAATGATACCAGATGCAGCTCTATCACTCTGGAAAATGCAGTTCCACTGCACAACAGCCCAGTGATGGGGCTTTATACCTTTCTAGTGGATACTTGGCAGGGGTCATAGTATCTCATTCTATTGGAAATGCTTTTCTATGTGTGTGTGTGCAACACCCATGTCAGCAATTGGTGCACTTTAAAAAATTGATTGATTTTATGATGTCATTAAAATCAGCACATTTACATATATCTGATTGTTCAGCATAAGCTAAAGTTATGATGCATGTTTGAGTCCAAACAGACCGTTAAATTAAGCACAATACAGGGCAGCCTTTTGTAACGGTACTACTTATACCAATCTCAAAGGCAAAGCAGCAAAAACTGTTTAGCTCTAATGGATAAAGAGAAGTTGGTAAGTGCACCGGAAAAAAGGAATTTGGTGGATCTTGGGGAAAACAATAGAAGAAAACATAGGATATGGTGTCCTTAAAGCAGCTGCATCCACTGATTCTAGATCCATTAGAAGGTCTAATAGGTAGCAGTGTGCAGGACCGGTGGTCAGGTAATGAGGCACAGGAACATTGTAATTTAGCAGCTCAACACAATTATTTTGCATATACATGTTTACATGCATCAGTGTTCTCTAGACTGCTTTACATTATGTGCAAAGAGAGGGGCCTCTAATTAACCACATATGTGCTTATACTCTGGCTTCTCACTGTGACTCAGCAGTTCATATACACTGATCAGCCCTAAAATTAACACCACCTGCCTAATACTGAGTAGGTCCCTCGTGCTGCTGAAACAGCTCTGAGTGTGGTGCACTGTGTGTTCTGACCTCTTTCTATCAGAGTTGGCATCATTTTTTAATCCACAGTAGCTCTTCTGTGGGATCAGACTAGATGGGCTCGCTGTCTGGTCCAATGTCACCGATGTCACTTTTGGTAGGTACTAACTACTGGATACCTGGAACACTCCACAAGACTGTTTTAGGGATGCTCTGACTCAGTCGTTTAACCATCACAAACCTTTGTCAAGGCAGCTCAGATCCTTACACTTGCCCATTTTTCCTGCTTCCAGCACATCAGCTTCAAGAACTGACTGTTCACTAGCCTGATATATCCCTCGACAGTTGTCATTGTAATAAAATAACTAGAAAGTCAGTGTTAATCACTTTACCCATATGTGGTGTTAATGTTATGGCTGATCAGTGTATAATGTGAAATGTCTGATTCACAACATTTTCTTGCGAAAGTCCAGCCACACTGGCCTCTTGCACCTGTTCACAGTAGCTGACGTGTAAACCTCTTGACTTTCCCTTAAAAACACGTTGTACGTTTGTTCTCCATGACTTCCTGGATATCGCCTTCATTATTCATCGTATTAAAAAAAAAAACCTGTGAATTTGAGAAACACGTGATTGATATGACACAAACATAATATAAAAATGTAACAGAAAGGCAGAGTCTTTAAAATGTATTCATTTACGAATATAAGCTGATCAAGTATTGCATGTGAAAGTGTAGATTTTTTTCCCACCCGTATTCCGACAAAGCCCGATCGTAAACACGTCTATGGCGTGTACGGAATACAGTGTGTTAGCCAATCCTAAAGCGATATACAAATAAGCAGGTTGCACGGCTAGTATGAAGTGTCAGCCAATCCGAGAGCAGGAGGCGGAGTTTGCCGGAATATGGGTGGGTAAAAGAAACGCCGGTTAGGGCTATATAAACAGCTGTTTCCTTAACTCGTCTCACGCCAGGCCAGTGTTTTTGTAGGCAGAACCAGCTCCGTCGGCAGTTTGTCTTACCAGAAGTGGGGAAAAACACATTACCTTTGTAATATATATTCCCTTTTCACCCTGTTAACGGTAAGTCTTAAGATTTGAGAGACATTGGACTACATTTGTGACATTTTCCTTACGTGTAAAAACTTTAAACATGTTGGCGAAGTGGGAACCGGAAGTCGTCGAGCTAACCCCGAGGTTTCTTTGTTGGTTGTCTTCCAGGAGTATGTTCTTTACGTGTCCGTTTTCTGAGCGTTTTTCTATGGAAGAACCAGGCAACGAGATTATAGCTGATAGTAATTTCAGCCAGAGAGACGCCTTCAGAGAAGCCTGACTCTCTTGGCATCGCCGCCCCGGGTTTCCTGAGTGAAGGTAAACAGTTAAACACACTTTAAACGTTTTAAATCGACTTTAACTAAACATTTAGCGAGTATATGTCGTCCTTTTGTGTGTGAGTATTGGCACAGTAGTGTGATTTCGCATCCCCGCTACTGACGACAGCGCTTTTGTTTAAGTGGAGCTGAGCAGGATGAGCCCAGCAACAGGCGGACGCACCAATGAGGAAGCAGCAGCACTTCTGTACATTAAAAGGCGGGGCTACCCCCCTCCCCAACAGTTGTTTCCTTTCGCAGGGGACACTCTGTTCTCTTGTTTGTCTGAGAGAGGCCTGGGGGAGGGGGTTATACACAAAGGCTTCTCGAGTAACTTTGGACAGAATTTAAGTGGATTCAGTAATAAAAGTTAAAACGTGTAGAAGTTAAGAAACCCTGCTTTGAGAAACTTTTAATGCACAACAAATATTACTGTAATTTTCTGTATGTAATGTGTATGTAAAACCCAAATTCCAAAAAAAGTTGGCAAATGTAAATAAATACAGAATGCCATGTTACAAATTGATCCATATTTTATTTACAACAGAACACAGAAAATATCAAATGCGTTTAAACTGAGTGAATGTAACATTTTAAGAAACAATGTAATTTTGAACTAGGGAGCATCATGGTCATGAGGTCATATTGGACAGGGCAATGTTTGACACTGCCATCTAGTGTCTTTTCTTTTAACAGCGGTCTTTAAATGTTTGGAAACTGAGCAGACCAGTTGCGGGACTTCTGGAAGAGCTGCTTCCCCCCCCCCCTTCTTCTTTCCCCCTAGCTGCATCAAAATTTTCACGATGTGGCGAATGTTGTCAGCTGGTAAAGGGTCTGGGTGGCAGTTAGGCCAGTTCAGCACCCAGACTTTTCAAAGTCAGTAAAACTACATATTACACAGCTTTCCAAATTTTTATATATCATTTATAAAATTTGTATGTATATAAATACATTTAAAAAATGAGGATGTGATATCCACTAACAATTGTTTATGAACAACCCCCTGTGTGTTTGTTCCCTATAGGATTTTATAACACAACCATTATTTGTAACGTTTGGAATAGGTTTAATTACTTTGTTCACATTGGACAAACACTTTAGGGTCCATCTTCCTCCACTTTGGAACATTTGTGACATTGTTTTGGCTTATTTTATATTTATCTAAAGTGCTATTGTACTTCAGCTGAAATAATGATGTTTTATTGGCTGAAATAAGCGACTGCATGTAATAAATGATTTTTCTTGCTCTCCTCTTTTCCCTACCTACTCTGTTTCAGATCTGGGTAGGGTTCATCTATCTTGTTCTCACTTCACTGGGCTTCAAGGCATCCTTCATCCTTCCCCAGCTATACATTCCTGTAATTTTGGCAAGCTGAAAAATGGTTGGCTTTGGACCTGCTGATGTGCCTCCAACAGCTGCAGTCAAGTTTATTGGTGCTGGAACTGCAGCCTGCATCGCTGACTTAGTCACCTTTCCTTTGGACACTGCCAAAGTTAGGCTCCAGGTAAGGCTCCATAACTGTCCTTGTAAATAAGGATGACTCCTTTTTCTTAGGAGCAAATGGATGGTGCAGTCATTGTTAAATTTGAAATTGATGTTGCAGGAGCACATTCTCAGTGTGACTTCTCCTCCAAAGCAGCAAGGCCAGCATGTCCTGACAAAATAACTTTGAACTTAATTTAAATATTTTAAATCCCACACTGACACTAGCTTTTTCCATTTTTTTCCCCCTCAATTTTCCTTGCAATAGTCCAGTAAGCTGATCCAGGAGCTGGTGTTTAAGCCCTAGGACCCTGCAGATCCTGAAACTGTGCATCATGGACTCCCTGTGGCTAGAGACTCTCCCCTTCACCCTTTCCAGTCTCTGTAAAGCCTCTCCATGCCCCTTTTTGTTCCATACAGATCCAAGGGGAGTCCAGTGGTACTGCAAAAGCGAGTCATGCCCAGGCGATGAAGTACCGGGGTGTGTTTGGCACCATTACCACCATGGTGCGCACAGAGGGGCCACGGAGCCTCTACAATGGGCTGGTGGCTGGGCTGCAGCGTCAGATGAGCTTCGCTTCAGTCCGCATTGGCCTGTACGACTCGGTCAAGCAGTTCTACACCAAAGGATCAGAGCGTAAGATTATCCATATTTTTCACACTTTAGCTTGATTTTCTTCTTGCTGCAGAAAAGATGGACTGCCCTGACCCTAAATCCCTAAAAGAAACGATCTGATTATCTGTAGTACATGACATGGTTGCTCTTGACAACTTTGGGGCAGAACTGTTGAGTAGGTATCCAAGGTGATCTGGATAGCTGGCCATTATCTGCATCTAAACAGCTGACTGGGCAACCAAAGGAGTCAAAATTAACAAAAGTGGTCTCACTGAATTGAACATTCATTTGTCCATCTCACATAGCAATGCCACCAGTTTACCCCTATAAGCCTACATAATGGTTGGTTTAGCATCACAATCTTACTTCAGATTTCTTTATTTTGGTAGTACTCCGAATTGTGCTGGAATACACACTTATAGGACGGCCATACCAGTAAATGGCCTAAAAAAGCCAAAATAAGTTCATAGTTTTCACTTGTGCCATTAGAGTTTTAAACTGACATGGCAAATAAATGGTTTCCTCCCTTTTACTAGATGTTGGAATTGGCAGTCGCCTGCTGGCAGGCTGTACCACCGGAGCAATGGCAGTTGCTTTGGCCCAACCCACAGATGTGGTAAAAGTTCGGTTCCAGGCTCAGGTTGGCGCATGTGCTGCTAACAAACGCTACCAGGGCACAATGGATGCTTATAGAACCATTGCTAAAGAAGAGGGGGTCCGAGGCCTGTGGAAAGGTAAGCTTACTTGAAGAAAAATACACTCCTGGCACAAAGTAAGCAGCTGAGCAGGATTAATCTCAACATGTCCTTGTCCTTCTCAGGAACTGGACCAAACGTTGCCCGCAATGCCATTGTAAATTGCACTGAACTGGTGACCTATGACCTCATTAAGGATGCTCTGCTGCAATCTACACCCATGACTGGTAAGAGAAGCTTGCTTAATGTAACAGTTTTGAATGGTATAAAGGCTGAAGTAGCAGAGGTCCTAAGCATTGTAACTGTTCCCTACAGATGATCTTCCATGCCACTTCACATCTGCATTTGGTGCTGGTTTCTGCACCACAGTCATTGCTTCTCCAGTTGATGTCGTGAAAACAAGATACATGAACTCTGCCCAAGGCCAGTACAGCAGTGCCCTGAACTGTGCTGTGGCCATGCTGACCAAAGAGGGACCGATGGCTTTCTACAAAGGGTAAAATGACCCCTTACCTAATTTTCAAGTTTACTAATTGCTGTTGCGATGTACATGCTTACAGTTATCTCGCTTTCTCCAACAGATTCATGCCTTCATTCCTGAGGCTGGGCTCTTGGAACGTGGTGATGTTTGTCACATATGAGCAGCTGAAACGTGCCATGATGGCAGCTCGCCATAACTGGGCTACTCCTCTTTAAGTCTTGGCTATTGCTAGTACGGGTGCTGTGCTATGCTTCCTTCACTCCCCCCCCCTTTAAGTTTTTGCCTACTCCACTTTTTTTTTTCTTTAACCTTTAGTTGCCAACTAGTAGTGATGCACAGTTCAGGATTTTTGTGATATTCAGGCTGACCCATATTGAAAACTGACCTGCCCTGCAAAAAATTGTTAAACGACCAGAACCCAACCCACAATGTTTCTGTAAGATAGTTGTGACTTGGTCAGAAGGCTGCTTTGTTACTACCCTGCCGGCCCAACATTTTCTAATAAATTAACCCAAATTCGCCTGATGCCATGGGTTATGGGATGACCTGTGCACCACTACCACAGAGTTTTCTGTTTACTTTCATTCAAGTATTCCTGGGGACTGGAAAGCTGGTCTTCCTTTTCATTCACCTTGTCTGTTTTTTTAGTCCTTTTACAATCAATTAAAGCTTTTAGGAAATGATATTGTTTGAGCTCTGAATCATTTGCATGCCTAAAGAACATGATCACTTGTTTTTATTCTGGGATTTAACAATAGAAAAAGAAGAGAATGGAAAAATATGTGGTGTTGCATGTGGGTCACACGGCTAGGGCTTTCTTGATGAGCTGTTTCTTCTCAGTAGTGAGTTTTTCTGGGTAGTGCGTATTAAACTGGATGATCAAGTCTCCTCTAGTACAAGGGTTGCTGGATAAAGGCATTCCTTCTCCTGCCACCACTTTGTTGTACTGTGGGCTATAAGAGACATTGAAAAAAGCTTTTTGTTTATATAGACTCTTAATAGGTCAAGTTTCTACTGAACGATTTCAAATTTACATTTGATTTTCTTTACAAGTTCGAAGTATTACACTGTTCCTGGGTACAAAGTGGGTTTTCCCAATCCCTTATGCCCAAAATAAATGGAACATGAAAGTGTTCAACAAAAACTTTCCTTCTGTGGTCAAGACAATGACACTTTAAATTTGGTTATCAAGAACATTCTCAATTCACTTTTAAATGCCAAGTAGACTTCCATAATATTCTGTAACTGTTAGAACTGTCCAGAATTTCTTTTAGAACCTTCTGGGACTGTCCAGAAAAAAGTTGAAAACTTACCAAAAGCCAGGAACAAAAATTTGTAGCACTGTGTTATTTAAGTCGCTAATTAAGTATTTCATTTAAAATTGTTTATCAATATTAGGAGGGTGAACTGGCCAGACTTCATTTTTTTAGCTTTACAGTTTGATAGTCTGAAGACGATTACTTAATTCTAAAACCAGTGTAACATAAGTGTCCATGATAGAAGACTGGAAGTTGCTGATTCTACTTACTGTACAATGTCATTGACAGGAATGCTAAGACGTCTGCCATCTAGTGTCTCAATCTCCACAGAAAATCCAGTCAGTGCCTTTGGAGTGTAAAAAAAGTAGTTCTGGATCTTCGAGTCACAATCATACCAAAACCATTTTAGCTCAATATTTTTTCTGCATTTCCCACTCATGCTACTTTTACAACATAAATAGTTTGTGATGCATGGACCAAAATGACTGATTACAATCATCTTACATTACAAAGTTTCCATCTTCCTATAAAGTTGGTTATTACAACTGGGGTGAAATGCAAATGTTCAATTTCCATCAAAACTAGAAGCTTTAAAGTGGTAATGCAGAAAACCTGTTTAGTGTATATCGATGTCTCACCATCATGAGAGATATTTGTGCCATGTAAATCAAATCATCATTTTGACGGGTGAACTGGGGATGAGGCTTTAGCCTAACGACAAAAACAATATCTGCTGGGATGCTGTTCGGGCCCTGGAGAGGGAAGGACGTGTTACAGCATCATAAGGACTGGTCAGCTAAACAGCTCTTATTGTTAATCTTGTTCATCTTTTAAAAAGTAGTCTTAAGGAGAGATTCAGAGATCACACCTGGTCACCCTCTTTGGGGAATGTGATCCGTGTCCCCTCCTTCCAACCTGGTTTCACAGTGATGGTTAAAATCTTGTCTTTGATGCTAGAGGTGTGGCCATCCTCATTCATCACCTAAAAAAATATTCAATTATATGTTCAACAATCATTCAATTGCAATTATGAAATCAAAAATTATACAAGTAAAAGTTCACATCACTGGGCCTAAAACTAGCCTATAATGTTATCATGCTATGTAATATTCTTTAGTGCAACATTGCACCTCACAACTCACTACAATACCCAGCATGCATTATGCAAAAAAGTCTTCCAGCCACTGGGAGCTTCCATATGACAAAGATATACTGTAATGTACCTAACTTTAGCAGTCTGATGGTTCCCACCTAGCTAAAAAACATTCCACAGCTTGTCCTTAAGTATCTGCCACAAAGCCCTCCCAATTTTTCTTTCATCTTCAAAGTTCATCTCATTAGAATAGGACTTTCCTAGACTTTAAACACCATAGAAAGGTGACCATGCACACTGCAACAGATGTTGTAATGGTCCTTCAAGTTCTCTAACTCATTGTTATAAACCAATTTGTCCACGACAAATGGCCTACATAAGAAATGATTGTCTTAGAGCACAAATTCAAAACTCTTACTCGTCGGGATATCTTGATCTTTTTGGTGCAGCCATAAAAAAGGTCCTCTAAGGCTAAATGGAGGTCACGTTCGATAGGTGGGTCCTGTTTTTTTACCCCTCGTCCACGAAGTCCTCCGAAATTAATGTCCACTTCATTGCCATCGGCAGTGTAGAAATCTGTTAAAAGATTAGTTAAAAAATATCCTCTAGTGGTCAGGAGAGTGTAAAGCTTAACAGGCTTTTTTACTGACTTACCAGCAAAAGGATTGTCGCCTCCAAAAAACTGTCTAAATATTTTCTCAGGATTTCCATGGTAGATGTATCCCAACGACCACGCTCCAGCTGCTGCTGATTCTGGGGGGATTCCACCTTTAAGGCCCTCTTCACCAAACTTATCATATGTGGCCTTTTTCTGAGCTGCAGTGATTAAAAAGACCAGTTTGGATGACATTTTCAGGTGGAGCAGTGCGGCTATGAAAAGCACCTAAAGACCAGTGTAGCGGGACGGTACCTTGCTCAAGGGTACCTCAGTGGTACTCAGGTCAGGACCTGAACCTGTGACCTTCTCTAGGGCAAGGTCCTAACCACTAGATCTGCTCTGGGATGTTAACTAATAAATTATATACTTTTAATAATTCACTGAAATAAATGCAGCTCATATGGAGGGGCCTGTATTGTGACGGCCCCTGACATGTTTTGTATATAAGTGAAAGTGACTATTTGTCATTGTGAACACACTCAAGCACCACAACGAAATGTGACCTCTGCATTTAACCCA
>JBBPDA010000037.1:17435736-17480581 GCA_037974385.1 Arnoldichthys spilopterus | reverse complement strand
GCCCGGGCTGGGACTCGAACCTGCGACCTTCCGGTCCCAAAGGCAGTGTCCTAACCACTAGGCCACCACTGCCCACCATCATATAATGGCCATCATATAGGTTTTTTTGCACTGCGGCCCTTGAGATCCCAGTTACACCACTGTCGACACATTATACTGAACAACATACATTTTAAAAGGAAATAATACACAGTAATGGAGAGATCACTAAATTATTTACACCCAGAACACTCACAAAGACCCTTCTCCCCTAGTACTGATCCCTTTAACTGTATTAGCATACTCCACACTGATAGAAACACTGTATTGAAATATTGTTCTTTTGATAAAACTGTATATAATACACACAGTATAAGTACACAGTTATAATAAACACAGTATTCTTATACACTTACGATCACTTAGGACGTCATAAGCTTCGGCAATTTCATTGAATTTCTCATATGCTCCTGGTTGACGGTTACTGTGAGGATGGTATTTCAGTGCTAGTCGACGATACCTGGCATCAGGTAAGTCAGAAAATATACATTACTAAAAAAAGCTGAAAACTGCAGCAAACCCCCCCCCCCCAATTTTCATTAGAGAAGCACAAAACAAGCAGGAGTTCTGTAGAGGAGCTGCATTATGTAGTTAAACCGCCACATTTGGCGTCAGTGATTTTGAGGAGCGTTAGCATACAAGAAACGATTAATCAAACAATTCTTACGATTTTTTGATATCCGCATCAGTTGCATTTCTGTTGATTTCCAAAGCAGAGTAATAGTCCCTTCCCATTTCCAATAACTTACTCAGGACAACAACGAAATTTCAGCTTAACCCGACTCTGTCCAAACACAAGAAAGTCGTCGAAGGCGTATGTAGTTTACCGTTTCTAGGCACCGTTGTCATGAAGGAGGCGCTCAGGCTGCTGGGTAATGAAGTCTCTTCATAAACGTCAGTATCAAAGTAAATCAATTTAATTAAATTCACCCAAAATTGTAGCACGGTTGTACATGATTTTGGGAAAGGGGTCGCTTATTGACAATAAACTAACAGAATTATAAATGAAACCAGACAAAAAGCAGGCCACCACAATACACTCCCACTAGCACATTTATTAGCAGGTTATAATAATGTGTACAATGAACAGTGTTATGAAAAAGAACAATATATAATGGCATCCACTCTTTCAGATATCTTTTTCTTCAAGTAACTTTAACCGATTTGTGCTAGCAGTCCCTCAAGTTCTGGTCGTGCCTTAAATCTCGCCTGGTAATCCACCTCAGTATGCTGAAAAATAATGAGAATAAAATTTAAACTGCAATTAAACTGGCGAAACACACACACACACAAAAACCATATAACACATCTCATGACAACTCAAACAGCCCTATACTTGTGTTCAACAAAACATTCATTACATTTTCAGTTTTACACAAAATTCATCATAAAACAAAGTTCACAGGCAAGTTTAGAATCATAAGAAAATGGCCTGTAACGCTTACCTCCTTTATGCAGAGCTGTACTCCCTCTGGTTGGTTCTTAAAAATGACTTCTGTAAATATAGGTGCCAGTGTTCCTTGCAGTTGACTTATCTAAAGATCATCATAAGATAAGATAAACCTTTATTAGTCCCACAAGTGGGAAAATGGCATTGCTACTGGAGTACAAAAGGTAAGAGCAGCAGAAGAGTGGGTAAAGCAATAGATACTATTTAAAAAACTACAAAAAAATATAAACAGACATTAGTGTATAAAGTTTTCTACATAAGCCTATATATGTTTATAAGTTGCACGTATTTTACATAGAGAAAAACAGAATATTGCACAATGGAGAATATTACACAGAAGAATTTTGCACAGTGAAGAAATATTGCACATAAGAGAGATAAAAGAAGCTCGTAAATGAGCAGAGCTGCCATAACGGGCTGCCACTCGCTGGGGGTGTCGGAAGTCAGTTTATGCAGACACACAACATTTTTTTAAATGAACACAATTTCCAAATGTAGTTGCTACTATTTCAAGATGACACTTCTGAGACTCTTAGCATAGTTTTTTTTTTTAATATTTTAAACCTTAATATTAAAAAAAAATACAAACCCCATTTCAAGATAAAAAGAATGTGATTAATGAACTCTCTTGATCTTTAATTTAACTGATAAAAGCTCAAAGAAAAGATTTCCAATGTTTTCATTGATCAACCTAAATGTATTTTAAAACAAAAACCATTTAGAATTTGCTGTCTGAAATTTTCCTGTAATCGGGGTTTGTATAATTGTGGACACTATGCTAAAAGAATAAAATATGACTTAAGAATGAAACAGATGTTTTTACCTGAACAACCCTCTCATGTGTTTTGAGAACTATATCCACATACATCTTTGTGCCTTGCTCGGGCATGACCAGGACTTCTGTGCTCTTAGTTGGCAATGCGTAGCTTTAATGAGAGACATATGTGTTATGTTCCATGGGCTTTAATCAGCCATTCACAAAACACAAGCAATTTATTAAAATAAAAAAAACATTTTTTTTTACCTTTCATCCACCTTGATATCAAGGCGATTGCATAGGTTATGAATGTACTGAGAATAATGTTCTACCAGGGTCATGTCATAGCCAGATACCGTCACATTCAGAACACCATACTGAGTATCTGTTGCAGCCTTGATCTGCTTCATCTGAACCTTTTCCTTCTTCTTCTTTGGCTGTAAAAATGATTGAATCCCATGAATATATGGACTACATATACTAACACTAAATACATACACTAAATATAGTGGTGCAATTACTAGAAAAAAAATTTATCTAACAGTCTTACCTGCTCTTTTGGAAGAAGATACTTGTAACGACCAATTCCATGTGTAGGCATGGATCTGTAATGTCTGTCAGTCATCAAGAAACCTAATAACATTTTAACATATTAATTGCCATAGTCACAAGCATATTACTAGTATAAAAAGTATAAATATTGTTTACTGATGTGGAAGCAGTCCTCCTACCTAATGGCTGTAGTTGCTTTGACACAGGTGTGCTAAAAAAAAGAAAAAAGAAAACATTTTAGGCCTTAACTCCTACTAGTCGTCATTATATCAGTAAAATCATGTAAATTTAGCAACCTCACCGAATCAGAGATAAAGCCTGGACCAAAGCCTGAGTATTCCGAATAAGTAAAATCTGTAATGAAAAAAAATTTTAATGAGTAGGTTAGGAATCTGCTGGCCGTATGAAAGCAGTTTACTGTTGAGGTGGCAGCCAATCTTAAAAAAAAACA
This sequence comes from Arnoldichthys spilopterus, assembly GCA_037974385.1. NCBI lineage: Eukaryota > Metazoa > Chordata > Actinopteri > Characiformes > Lepidarchidae > Arnoldichthys > Arnoldichthys spilopterus. The sequence continues at coordinate 17,477,332 of JBBPDA010000037.1, read as the reverse complement.
ACCAAAAGTTGGAGACTAAAGTGCAACAGTGGTGATAGGAACCAAGAGTTGTGACGTCTCAATTGTATTTTGTATCCAAATGTCCAGTAATGTTACATGTGACCTTTAAGTTACCATATTTAAAAGCTGACTGTGGTAAATTATTTGAAAAATCTAAAAAAAAAAAATACCTAATTTTTATTTTTAAATTATTTTGCCTTCGAATGTTCTGCCATGATTAGGCCAAAGACATATTGCAAAATCATAGTACACCAATGTTTCCTTAATCGTGCAACACATTTCAAATCATCTCATGCAGCAGTTTAGTGCGTGTTAGTCTGGTTCCTTTCACCAGCACTGTGAACAATTCTCTACACAACAGTCTAGAACGGATCGTTTCCATATTAAACTGCTCGAACTAGACTTTGTTCTTAATGATTTAATAATACAGTGTGAAATATCGATGGAATTGCAGTTTAATACAACTATAAACCATCAGTAACGTTTAGTATGACTCGTTTTAACTGTAAAACAGTTATTGTGTCCATATCGCGCATGTCCACAGTCCGCACCTGCGAGCAGAGACATGACCTCTAGAGAGTACAGCGCTATTACTAAGCATTTAACAGTAGGAATACTGTACCTTTCTACTTAATGGATTCATTCTTTTAGTTATCAGGCGCAAAGTAGAAGAGATTATTAATAAAGACGAATAAACAGCACTTTTACGATTTGGGTGCAATGTGTAGCTTGTATTTCCTCCTCATCTCTCTTCGTCGGATTCTTGCAGTAGGCGAAACGCACCACTGCCACCTGTTGGTGAAGAGCGTTCTTACACTATTAATCAAGGCACGAACAAACACATTATCTATCTATCTATCTATCTATCTATCTATCTATCTATCTATCTATCTATCTATCTATCTATCTATCTATCTATAAGGACCAAATGTCAGGTTTAGGTTTAGGTGTCGGTGTAATTTTACTGAAATGAGTATTACAGAAGTCAGTGGAATGTATTGACAAATATAGCAATACCAGGCTGTCTGTGTGTGTGTGTTCACGGTGATAGAAAAATGACGCTCGACTTTTCTCTTCTTTCTTCATGAAGAGTTAATTTGAGAGCTTGGTTTTAAAATTCCTTTTTAATACATTACCTGTAATAAGGCAAGTACAACCTGTAATGTATTTTCACACACTTACTCTGTGATCCTACAGACAATAACTCTAGCTGCTGTGTTGTTGTGTTGCTTTTTTAAGCTGACGCTGGCCGAGGGCTATGCATTTTTCCCCTGTGTTTCGGATATGACTCATATCTGTGTCATTAATCCACACCTTTTTGGACTGTAACCTGTTTTCAGCCTCCTGGTGATGTTCGTGATGATGCAGGCGTTTTTAAAGAGGCGATGACGTAAGCCACCGTGACGTGGCGCCTCGCTGTGTCAACCAAACTCTGATGCACCGACATCCCGCCTCTTCTCCTAAACAAGCGTTTAACTACGTTTATTGAGACAAATCCGTGTTAGATTAAACATTAAACGCATCAACCCACTTCCAGAAATATACAACATATAAATTAAATTCTTAAGATGTTTTATACAATCTAACTGGCATTAAATGCTGTATTTTTGTTCAATAATTTATTCGTTATATTTTATTTACTATTATTGTTTTTTCTATTATTTTTTATTTGTTCAGATTGAAACACACTGCTTCTGAAATACCAGTCATATTTTTTAAAAAGTTATTCTAAATTTTTTATTTACCGTTAACCACTCCTTTCGAGGCGCGTATTGGACGGAACCTAATGTCGATCACAGTCGCGGCTATCAGGTTTGGTCGACGCCTCTTTTGCCAGTCTGAGCAATGGAGTGACGGGGGAGAGTCTCAAAACTTCAGCTTTACCTTTAAACTTTAAACTCGGGCTTCTGGCGGAATAAAGACACGCGGGGTTTAACTCACAGAGACTGCCTTTGGCTGCTCTTACCGCGGAGGCCACTGTAGCGAGTACAGCCGGTGAAGTTTACGCTTACCGGAGCTGGACGAGCCGCCGCCAGTAAAGCGCCACCGAACCCCCGCGAAGCTGCATTTTACTCCCCGCAGCAGTCATGTCGGCCGCCGGAGACTTTGGAAACCCTCTGAGGAAATTCAAGCTTGTGTTTCTCGGAGAACAGAGTGGTATGTAAGGCCTTTATTTCGGTTGACTAATGTCTAAAATGATCCGTTATTTCTCGTTAGCTTCATGCTAGCTCTCGGTCCAAATACCACTGAAATTAGCCTGCCGGCTAGCCGAGTCGCCTTTATATCCAGTCTGTTGGTTAGCTTAGCTAAACCCTGTTTTGTTTTTGTTTATTTACCGTTTATAACAGTTTATTTATTTTACAGTTTATTATTATCATATATTATTCACAAATGCAAACATAAAATGAAGATGAAGATGTTCGCGTATATTAGTGTAATCAGTGACAAATAGAATAAAACGTGATTGTAATTGTATTGTGTATTGTATTAAAATACTTCTTTGTCAGTTTGGTTCTAATGTTTTTGTTTGGTTAAGTACGTCGATATGGGTGTGGCTTATTTAATCATGATGTCAGGGTCAGTAATAGTGTCAGGGCCGTTCATGCATCTGCGGCCTGATGGTGGTCAGAACATCTGCAGCCCAATGGTGCTCAGAACATCTGAAGTGGGTTGGTGTTCAGAACATCTGTAGCCCAATGGTGCGCAGAACATCTGCGGCCTGATGGTACTCCACACATCTGAGGCGTGTTGGTGCTTAGCATATCTGCAGCTCAATGGTACTCAGAACATCTGCAGCCCAATGGTGCTCAGAACATCTGCGGCCTGAGGATACTCAACACGTCTGAGGTGTGTTGGTGCTCAGCACATCTGCAGCCCATAGGTGCTCATAACATCTGCGGCCTGAGGGTACTCAACACGTCTGACGTGTGTTGGTGCTCAGCAAATCTGCAGCCCATAGGTGCTCAGGGCAACTGGGGCCTGAATGTGCTCAAAACATCTGTAGCATGATGGTCCACAAAGCAACTGTAGCCTGACTGTGCCCAGCACGCCCATGCAACGAATGGTGCCCGACCTTCCTGTACTACTGGCAGTGCTTACATTTAGAATTTTCCACCTAGGATTAATAACTTTTACCAAAAAGAACCAGAATTTTACATGACTGATGTTATTTGTGCCTAAAGCAGCCTTTGAGTATAGAAAATATGGCGGAAGAAGCAGAGTTTAAGCAACATTTTGCTTCAGTCAACTTTATATTACTTTTTAACAGTATGATTTGTGGTAGTGTCCGCTCTAAATATTACCTACACTTTTTGAAAAATGTCTTTTTGTGTTGTACAGCATTCTAGAATGTTGCTGTGTCCTTTGTACTACAACATCTGCATTCACCTTATAAGCCTACTAAGCTTTGACTGGATAAGGTGGGACTGAGTGGTTATTCGGCTGATAGACAATTCTGTTTTGCCTTTACATGCTCCATTTCCCCCACAATGCAGTTTTCAAGGGTGTTTTGGCCAGCAAATTAATATGTGCAACCTCAGTGTAGCTGACATAGCACATGTTGCGTTCAGTAAGATCCCCGGTGCAGGTATGAAAATGGTTGAATTGACATTTTTATGTAGAGGTTTGTTCACAGGAGTGCCTCATCGATTGTGAGCATTTACTTATTTCCAGGGCAGGCAGTTCTGTCGCTAATCTAGTTTTCTTTAACTACATTTCAATAAGGGACGAAGCTGTAGATGCGTATGACAACCACCCCGCTAAAGTGCTTTTTTGTTAGAAGCGTTACTTCTTTGGCAATTACATCCCTTGTAACAGGTTTATGACCAGCGTTTTATGTCCTGAACCTACAGCATGCACTGACCTTGCTTGCACAGGTACAGGGAGAGCTATTGAACGGTGTCTAGGCTTGCCCTGCACTGAACCCGAAAACATGTAGACCAACACAAAAGATACCTTTGATGGGTGAGCATAAAGAACTCGAGTCATGTTCTCCAGTCTGCCTTTCAGTCCAGGCTGAGTATATGTCCCATCCATCTTGATTACTTCTTTTGATATGAAATGTGACTAATGAGCTCAACAGTGTTACTGTTTATCTATATACTGTGTTACTGACAATGTTAAGTTGTCTTTTACAGGTGGTTAATATGTTTATTATTGTGATAAATATATAAAATTATCTACATTTCTGAACATATTGTGGAATTTGTGAATACCTAAAGGACACTGACCGGCTGTACATTTCTACAAGTTTAATTTGCTAGGAACTTACAACTGTTTTATGTTTGATAGCATTTTTATTGCTGTTGTTATTATTATTATTACATTATTAATGTGGCACCAGTGGGGTGTATTTCTTTTGTTCCAGTGCTTCAAACCTTAGAAAAGTGAAATATCAACATGCTTATTGTTTATTCTTAGGATACTCTTCAGGTATCGTGACATTGTTGCTATTTTTTTCCACCCCTACTCTCTCTGCTTAATGGCTTTTACTGGTAATGGTGGTGAGTGGATTGGGTAGGTGGGATGGTTGTCCAAAATGGGACACAGAGGGAAACTCTTGCTGGGATTTTGTCCTGCAGTTTTTTCCTGACTTTCTGACCCTTATTAAAGGCTGTAATGTTGGCCTTGGTGATACCAAACATACAACACATGCAGAACAGTTAGCATCTTTGTTTTTTTTTTTTGCTTTTTTTGGATAAAAAGAGCTCCAACTTTTCAACTTTGCACTGTAGACTTTTTGAGGCTAGTTAACTATAAGCTTCAACAAGGTGAAAACATTTAGAGAATGAGCTCTAGAGATAAGAGAATCCGATTGTCTTCTAACTCTTTGGCCTGGCTTGTATAAATATTAGTTCCAAACATGACCCATTGTTGACTTACTGATGACATTTTTTAAACCGAGTCTGTACTATGAATGCCATTGGTGTGGGTAAAGGCAGGGAAGTGGAGGAGACTACAGAGGCCATAAGGAAGTGAGCTCTTATCCAGCAGCTGCTGCTGCAGGTTCCTCAGCTAGAATGCCAGGAATGAGCCCAGTGTATAATTAGCGCAAGTGTTGGGTCATAACTTTGCCCCCTTCCACAGATTATGATGTTTTGTACTCCTTGCAAATCCCTCCGTGAATCAGGAATGTGATTTTGAGTAGATTTAGAACCTCAGTGACTTCAGTGAAGTCTTCTTTTTTTAATTGCCACTGTTCTTCAGAGACTGAAATGTAATTACAGTTCCTATCCTTCAGTGATGCCTATACATTTGGGTTTTAACTGCTGCTTAGCAGGTCAAATGGTGGCTGCAGAGGAAACCAGCAGCGCTTGTATTCCTTTTTCTGTTTTTCGCCCACTTTCCTTTTTTATAGTCTTTTGTTTCAGACGATTCACGCCCGCTGAAGTCACATGCCCTTTTAAGATGGTGAGCATTGTTGAACAGGGCTGAGATATAGCTGTGTAAAAGATAGCAACCTATTTCCAGTGTTAACCAATATATACCCGTATGTAGGTTGCCGCCTTTGCTTTGTTCTAAGCATGAATCTTGCATTTCATATGTAAGTCTGGAACAGTTTCTGTCCTGAAAAGGCTCATTGATGGTGTAATCAGTTTCAGAAGGCTAATAACCATTGTCCACTCTCACACTTGACCGCTTTTTGCCAATAATTACAAATGTCTCCACTTCATTTTGCCCACCATTCTCACAAATCGAGGCCCTTTCATTAAGCCATTGTTCGGCCGCTTTCTCAAACGGGCGTTAATTAGACCTTACACGTTGTTTGAAAGCACTGATCTCTTTCATTAGCAGGAATGCATAATTGAAGTGCTTGCTTCCATTTCTGTGCAGTGAAGTAAAGAGGTAAGTGGAGGGAATGTCATGCCTAATTAGCCTCTAAAATTGAAAGAGAACATGGAGGCAACAGTAGATTTCTTTACTGGCTTAAGACTCATTCGTTGACCACTGACTTTTAGAGGGACAACGTATCTCTTCATCAGTCACAGTAGGATTTAGCATTTAAAAAATTCTGTTATGTTCGGAGTGTTGAACAGTAAACTACTCTTAAGCTGCGTTTCCAACTTTAGAAGTTGCATTGCACATGTTTGTTTAATAATGTAAAAATAGCCTGAAGTTCAGGCTTGTGCACTACCAAGCATTACTGGATAACTTGCTAGAAGCATCAAGCATACAGATGCACCGATCCAACTTTTTCAGTCCCAGTTCCAATACTGATACCTGGGCTTTGGGTATGGGTACTGGTTCAATACCAGTGTTTAATTTATAAGCTGTATATCTAACTATGCAGAACAGACTGGGACAATGTTTTTTATGTCTAAGGCAACATCAGACTCAAGACTCAAGCATTAAAAAATCTTTTCCTAACAGTATTATTATTTAAACAGTAATTGTGCACCAGCAACAAAAAAAAATATTTAAAAATAAACTGGAATTAATTATTGTGCACATGTTCACAAACCTAGTATAACCGAATTGAACTGAACAGTTCGACCCATGTATCTGCCCATTGTTATCAACACATGATCCAGCTATTTGAGCCAGTATCGGGCATTTATCCGATATCCGTTTGGGATCGATGCATCCCTGATCATGAACAAACCTGAAAGTTTGAAGTGGAAATAAAGGCAAAGAGGAGCTTCAATGCTAAATAAATATTCTGGTCCCAGTTTTTAACCCCCTTTCTGCAGGCCTCCTATTGTCAATTCCACTGTTAAAGCTTTTTATAAATGGCTCCTCTGAAAGGGGGTAAAGAAGCCAAATGAGGCCTAAATATTCTACTGAATCTTTTTAGTGATCTCCTTTTTAAATACTATATGATTTTTTTTCTTTTGACTCGTTGGTGATTTTGGGAAATGAAATCTCCCAACTGTAACTTCACAGTCGGGTCAGTAAAAAAACTGTATTGCTCTGTTTAACAGTGCTAGCTGCAACCTGCTTTACAGGCTCCTCTTGTAGACCCATATAGTGCTTCAGTAGCGTTTGATCCAGCTTCTACAATTGCATTTGCTACCTATGATTACATTTGATCATCTTACTGATTGCAACAGAAGTTTGTTGACTCTGTGGGATTAACTGCATGGTAGTCTGTGTCTGATCCACAGTCTGATCCCTTTGTATCCTAGAAAGATTGTAATGATTTCAGTACACTATTGAAAAATTGCTGATACGCTCCTCAGTTTCTTTTTCTAGCATCTCACTTTCCTGTCCTTTTGGGAAACCACGTTGAACTATCTAAGCAAGGCATCTGGTTGCAGACTGTACCTTGGGGTGCAGGAGTGGACATGGCTTGTGCAATACCAACACTCCCTCTCAAATAACCTGGCTTCTTCCTGAACATGTTTAATCGTTTATATATATTTTTCCGATTATTTGGTTTGTGGGCACTGCTGAATACATCAATCGTGTTCTGTCAGAGAACCTTTATCAATAAGATCTAATCCCGTCTGTTAAGCATATTACTCAGCTTGAAGCAAGACATTCTTAAAACATCAAAGATTGAAAATCTTGAACCTAACAAATTAATGAATTTTGACATGTATTGAAAATCAAATAAAATAAGTGGTGCCACGGTAAGCAAATTTGATGGCCTCACTGTCTCTGGGCCCTCCATCTCACTCAGTACAATGCTAGCCAACCGTGGAATCTGGCAACCCATCCAAACTGATCATTATCCCTCATCCTCACAGTGTTTCTGGCCTTGTGTATAGGGGAATACACATCTGGTGGGATCCTTACATCTTAAATTGAAATTGTCTTGTGGATGGTATGTAACATGGGGCGAATGTTGTAGACTTTCAGCTTCCTGCCAGGAGACCTTGGGCAACAGGATGAACTCTAGTTTAAGAGAGGGTGAGGCAACACTGTTGACTCATTCACCAGCCCCGATATTTCCACACCTGTCTCAGTCAGCTGGCATGACTTGAATCATTTCATGAACTAATTTGTGATTTTTGTTTTTAATGTGGTGTTTTAGAATTAAAATGCAGGAGAAAGTTTACTATACAGAAATACCTGAACACAGAATGTTGGAAACACATTGTGCAAGACTCCATGTTGTAATGTCATGCAGCAGTACAATTATTTTTGTCCTAATTATTTTTTTCTCCTGTTTCTGTTGTAGTTGGGAAGACTTCACTGATTACCAGATTTATGTATGACAGCTTTGATAATACCTACCAGGTAAGTGGTCTCTGCTGAGCTGGATGAATGACTACATTTCATTAGTTTAGAGCTGTTGTTTAGATGATGTTCTTGGAGGTTTCTCTGCCTGACATGCCACTTTTTAATTCACAGGCCACAATAGGAATTGATTTTTTGTCGAAAACAATGTACCTCGAGGACAGAACAGTAAGTGCTACCTTTCTTGTGTTTTGTCATATTTAACACCCAGTGTGTAGTATCGGAGAGTGAGAAAATGAGTGTTCTACATATACATGTTTCATGTATATTGTATATTGTAATTTGTGTATCGTCACTGTCCAAAAGAAGCCTGTCTAAAAGCTCCCCAATTTTTAATTTTCTACTCCATGTGAAAACAAAAGCTGATTTCTTTTCACCATGTGAACTATTTGTGTTCCAAATGGACCAAATAAATGCTTCAAAATTGCGGGAAAATAAATCTGCAAGTCTTTGCCATAAATGTTTCTTTTTTTGGACAGTGACTATATGTGTACAGAGTACGTAAAGGGCCCATACCAGGGAAAACTATATTTTGTCTGAATTCGATGTATAAAAGCACTGTTAAAATGTCAAAACACACATACCAACTAAGCTGTAGCCATATATACTGACTGCTATATATATTTTCATATTATATTGTAATTATACACTTAATTTTTTACTGTGGATATAAGAGAGAGGTTAGAAAAAAGGTAATGGTGTAATAAGTTTTGACTGTCTTTGGAAAATTAAAACCACACGAACATCATAAAGGGAAAAATGTAATATGGGCCCTTTTAAAGACAAGGTTCAGCTTTTATTCTCGGTTTCTTTTTTGAAAGTTTTAGCATGTTTACGTATTCAACAAAGTGATAAATTGCAGCCTGTGTTTTAGCCCAGTTTAAAATGTTCTCCTGCTAAAAGCCTTGAGGCGAAGACCGATAATGAACTTGATATGAACGTGATCCAGAAATGTAGAAATATTAATGATTTTTTCTTACACAGTATACACAGTTTTAAATGATGTATATGTGCTTTGTAGACTGCTGCTGGCTGCTGTGGGTGTGTAGCTGTTTATCTAGAACTCAGGTTCCAAAATCTGGTCATGTAGTACCCCCGGTCAATGTCTTTGACTGAGAAAAGACCTGTTCATTAGTTGAATTGAGTGTTTTGGGAGGAATGAAACATTAAATGTGCAACTCTGTTTCTAACAGCCATAATACCTCATTTGAAGGGGTGTAAATCTCTCCCAGCGATTCAGTTACAGTTCTTTAGGAGATAATTTAGTGCATCATGAAGTCATCACCACGATTCTGGGACTTTACTTTAAAAATGTACTGTACTAAAAAACATTGTACTTGTTATTGGAAAAACAACACAGTAGTGGAATAGAGACATTGGGAAAAAAACAATACACTCTCCACAAGATCACGGTCATTGATGACACTGACATTTTTGCACCCCTGCTGATTTGGCCATTTGACACTAATGAATTTACCAATGAAACCTTCCAACCACTGCAGTACCTGCTGAAAGCCCTGGCCATCACAGAATGGGCCTCTTTGCCCCACCAGTACCAAGACTGCATCTTCTGCCCTTCTGTCTGTTCCTCCTCCCACTGTACTTCCATTTCTCTTTTTCTCACCCTGCCCAAATCAGTCTGATTTCCCCAGTTTCCTCCTAATCCCCTTCTGTTTGTTCTCGTGTCAATTAACTGATAATTCTTCTTCAGCGATTTGTAGTTGCGGACCTCAGTGCTATAGCCATCCCATCTGTCTCCTTTTCAGATTTGTTGGCTGTGTCTGTCTGTTTAACCCCTTCATATCTTCTTGAGGCTTTTTTATCCATTCCTTTTCTTTATATATTTACACTGTAAGTCCAAAAGTATCTAGATACTCAATAATTGATGAATTAAGCTGCTATAAGGTGCCAATTTCAGTTTAACACCTCCGTAGATTGCTGTGTTCTTCCAACAGCTAAGGCCACTTAATAGAATCTGTAGCACTTGTGGTAATGGACTTAGAAGTAAAGAAGAACAAACAGGGGAATTAATGAGAAAGCATGGTCTTCTGTAGAAATAAACAGGCTTTATATAATTTTCAGTGCAGACCTGTCAGTATTTAAAGCAAAAGAATGCAAAAACGTCCAATTTTCTCCAGTTCTGGCAATATATGTATGCACATTTAGCTCTAAAAGCAGTTTGAAATCAGTTTTTGATCTCCCAAAAGCAAGCACATTTGTGTATGTCAGCCTATACGGCTTGGTCCTTCCACACTGTTATGTGGACCGTTTCATTCCAAGGTACGTTCTGAAAGAGGCACAATACAGAGCAGTCTGTAAAGCTCCCCTGCATTGTCCTGTGAACAGTGGAACTATATCCTCTGGAGTAATGGACCTGAAGGCTCAGGCGTCTGCAAACTTTTGGACACAGTGTATCTCCTCACTACTTCTGGCTGTATTCTTTGCACATTTTTCTTTTCTTTTCTGGTTCTTTTCTTTTCTTTTATAATTTGTCCCATCCCACACAGATCAGGTTGCAGCTCTGGGATACAGCAGGCCAGGAGCGTTTCCGTAGCCTCATTCCCAGTTACATCCGTGACTCAGCCGCCGCTGTGGTAGTATACGACATCACAAGTAGGTACATCAGGCCGGTCAGCCTGAAACCAGAACACCCCCCCCCCCCACACCCTATCCCTGCGTCCCGCTGTCCTCCGTCCAGTTCCCTCCTCTCTTACTGCTTCCTCTCCTCCGTCTCTTCCCCCTCTCTGTTTCCCTCTCTCTCTCTCCTTGTTGCTGCTGTTTTTCTGGGGCTTGATTGGTCGGCTAGGTGCGGCTGCAACTTTGGGACACGGCCGGACAGGAGCGTTTCCGCAGTCTGATCCCCAGCTACATTCGCGACTCCACCGTGGCCGTCGTAGTCTATGACATCACAAGTGAGTGCGGAGCCCGGCGGCCCCCGACTCTGGAAAAAAGCACGCGAGATGTCATACAAAATCAGAATTCTTTCTTCTGACCTTTTTGCATCTTCACCCACACCTTTTGGCTTGTTTGTTTTTTTCTTCTGCCTGCAGCACACATTTTTGTCTGCATTTTTCCTTCTTTTTTTTCTATTCTTTTTTTTTTCTTTTTTTTCTGTTTTTGTATGTCTTTCTCTGTTGGGCACCTGTATCTGTAATTTTTCCTGCTTTGTTGAGGATTTAAGTTTTTATTGGACTCGTTATTGACAAACACTCTGAGTTGTTGTTGTTATTGTCATTATTATTATTATTATTATTATTATTATTATTATTATTGCTGACTGTGAGTGTTAAAGATTACATGGATTACAAATAACGTTATTAATTTGATGGAACAATGCCACTGTTTCTTTTCCAATACTACTATTAAAACCCTGAATACTGGCTGAAAATATTATCAGATCAGTTTCTTTAAAAACCGACTGTGCTTTATATTGAACTAACTTTAATTGAAGCATTTTCCATAAGATGACTATCTAAAAGCAGATTGTGGTGTTAAACGAACATGCTGCCCCAACGGAAGCTATACATAGCTAATATTGTGTCCTCAGACAATGCGCATGTGTAATTTCAGGCTAAACTTATGACTGGAATGGATCAAATCAATTCTTCATCAAGTTTGCAAACACTGGTATATTGGAGAGGGAGAGACTTTTGGTTACAAAATCAGTGCAAATTTGTTGCTGTGTAACCTGAGGTTAAAGGAGACCGGCCTATTATTTTGTTCTGCTGCATATTCAGTATTTCTTCTACTTCAATTAAAGCCCATTGTTTTTATTGAAGTTACTGTAAAGACTTAATCCTGTAATCACTAGCACACGGAGTCATTTTAATCACCATTTGGCACTTCTGGGTGTAGACATGTGAGCCAAGATGACCTTATTTGCTCTTTTCTTTCCCCTTTGTGTGTTCTTGTTTGTTCATCTATGTGCATTCAGAAGTTCCATCTGTAATTTACTTGTACGTGTGATGGGCTATGAATGAAATGGGTTGATTTTTTTTTTTTCATTTTCCCCCCTCTCCGTGAACTCGATAGACGTCAACTCCTTCCAGCAGACCACAAAATGGATTGATGATGTCAGAACAGAGAGAGGAAGTGATGTCATCATCATGCTGGTTGGGAACAAGACAGATCTTGCAGACAAAAGGTGTGTACTAATTGCAAAATTACTAAAATGTCTCACACAACTAGTGCTGTGAAGCTTTTTTGGATTTTTGCCTTGTAATATAAGGAAAGGAACTGTGATGAAAAGGTTTCCCAGTGTTTTAATTCACATCATAATGTCACAAAAAAAGCTGAAATGTTTTTCTTTGTCTGTGAGCCCCCAGCATCTGTAACCTTTTCATTTACCACAGGCAAGTATCTATTGAAGAGGGCGAGAGGAAAGCCAAAGAGCTGAATGTAATGTTTATTGAGACTAGTGCTAAAGCAGGCTACAATGTGAAGCAGGTGAGTCTGAGCCTGAGCCGCAGCCTCCAGTCCTCCTCAGCTGCTGCTGTTGTTGCTCCCAGAGTGTTATTTTCAGCACTGTTCAGTGGGATGTTCATCAATACCAGAGTGTGTTCAAAACCATAGTTGCTATAATATCGTAATTTAATCTACATTGCATTCATTGGCCATTTTATCATGTACACCTAAAACACATGCTTACACACACTCCCTCATTCTGCTATAGTGACGTGTATCATCTGATCTTATCAATTTGTCTGACCAAAGGACCAGTGTTTTTTGTGTGTTTTTGGTTGACGGGAATGGCCATCAGTGACCCTGAGGTATGAAACATCCCAACCATACAACTGGTCTGCAGGGGTGAGCCCTTTTCGTTGATGAAGCGCATGATGGGCTACAGACACTGTAAAACTACAAAGCATAAAATGCCCAGTGAATGTAGATATAATTAGGTGCAATTTAGTGGATAATGGAAGTAGAACCCTAATGAGGCTCTCTGGTGAGCAGGAACAGTAGCAGCAGTGGGGGGAGGCGCGGGAAACATTTTTACTTCAATGTGTTTACATTTGTTTTTCTTTTCTCTTGCTTTTGTTTGTGTGTCTTGGCTATGTGTGTGAATGAAATGTGTGCAAATGGGCCCGCGCATGTCTCCCATCACAGACAGATAACAACCGAGGAGGGTGAACAGAGAGCTAAAGAAATGAATGTTCTGTTTATCGAAACGAGCGCAAAGGCAGGATACAATGTGAAACAGGTAGAGCGTGTGTGTGTGGGGTGGGGGTGGGGGGGCTGTTGATGCTTTGTTTCTGTCCACTGCCCTTGACGCATGAGCGTGTCCGTGACCCACCGATTTTGATTTTTAGCAAGCATTCCTTCTCTTATGCACTAAAGCACACTTTCGTGTCCTCACGTTTGAGGGATAATGGGGAGCGAGTGGTGGGTAGTTAATTTGATCCTCTTTGGGATTTTTCTCAGTGATTTGTCAAGAGCTAGCAGTATAATTCACTTATTAAGAGAATATCTGCAAAATCATAAGCTTTTGATCCTCACAGTCCCCCTTAAAATGCTTATCACGCTTCTCTTTAATCACTGACTTACGGACAGCAAATCAGTGTAGACTGTGATCACCAAAGACAAATAATAAAGTCGAAGGCAGATATGAGGACTCGCAGCTGAGTCGAGCTTGAGTCATACTCGAGTCTCATGTTGACTTGACTCATGACTCGACTCAAACTTGTCCTTAACTGACTAGCTACTTGATGCTGTGACTTGTCCTTAAAAGATTTGTGATTCCGCTCGGACCCGCCCCTTTAATTGGACTCGCCGTTCGCTGCCCATCTCGTGCTGCATTCGATATTACTCCCTATTTCAGAATATGTAGTGTCGGCCACGTTTGTAGAGCTGCTCAAATCGTCTTCAATAAATTGTTAATTTATTCATAATCTGAGCTGCTTATCCTAGCCTGGGTCACCGAAGGGCAAAGTGGAGTAACCAATGGAAACCACTGCAGACACTGTGAGAATATGGCCATCCCAGCCAGGAAAGGAGCCCAGTGCCACTGTGACGTCCTCTGAAATAAATCTCATCACCATTTCTTCTTATTTCAATATATCGCAAACAGTGTGTAATGACCTAGTAAAGAAGTGACCCATTCCGACGAAGCGGCAGTTTAAATACATGTTTCTGTCTTTTGGACAGACCTAAACATAGTAAGTTACAGACCATGGTCTTTTAAACTTACTAGCTTACTAGCTCTTTAGCCATTACACTAGTTAGCTACAGTATTTCACAAAAGTGAGTACACCCTTCACATTTATGTAAATATTTTATTATATCTTTTCATGGGACAACACTGAAAATATGACACTTTGATACAATGTGAAGTATTTAGTGTACAGCTAATCACACTGTAAATTTTCTGTCCCCTTAAAAATAACACGCAGCCATTAATGTCCAAACTTCTGGCAACAAAACTGAGTACACCCCGAAGTGAAAATGTCCAAATTGTGCCCAATTAGCCATTTTCCCTCCACATGTCATGTGACTCGTTAGTGTTACAAGGTCTCAGGTGTGAATGATAAGCAGTGTTAAATTTGGTGTTCTTGCTCTCACTCTCTCTCATACTGGTCACTGGAAGTTTAACATGACAACTCATGTTGTTGTTTTACATAAAGATGGCCTAGGCTATAAGAACATTGCCAACATCCTAAAACTGAACTGCAGCACAGTGGCCAAGACCATACATGGGTTTAACAGAACAGGCCTTGCTATGGTCGACCAAAGAAGTTGAGTGCACATGCTCAGCGTCATATCCAGAGGTTGTCTTTTGAAAATACGAGTCTTGCCTACAGTTAAGCATGGTGGTGGGAGTGTCATGGTTTGGGGCTGCATGGAGCTACAGTTCATTGAGGAAACCATGAATGCCAACATGTACTGTGACATACTGAAGCAGAGCATGATCCCCTTCCTGGGCCACAGGGCTGTATACCAACATGATAAAGACCCCAAAAATTTGACACTTTGGGCACAATTTGGACATTTTCACTTAGGAGTGTACTCCCTTTTGTTGCCAGCGGTTCGGGTGTGTTGAGTTATTTGGGGGGGGGCTGCAAATTTACGATTTATATAAGCTGTACACTGACTACATTGTATCATAGCGTCATATCTTCAGTGTTGTCTCATTAAAGATAAAATATTTACAAAAATGTGAGGTGTACGCCGTTTTGTGAGATACTGTAGTACGTCTGCTATACACTACAAACTAGCCAACTGTTTCAAGTTGTTTTGCCTGTTCCTTTTAAACACTTAACAGTTTATTGCATGTAAAGCAGAATCGTTCTGTCTTTCAGGCTGGAGGTTGTTGTGTAATGACAGGCATGTTTTTTAAAGTGGTGTTGAATCTGACCGGTTCGCTTTTGTACAAAGCACAGCCTGGAGCTATTGGGATTTAAATGAAATTCTCAACCAAAGACTTGACCTCAACCTATATAAATCTACTGGCCCTTTCTGTTTGAAGATATACAGCATTGTACAACATGCATCACAGCTTTTCCTAATACCACTACTAATGCACAGGACACAACAATGGAGTTGAAGAAGCAAGAAAGGCTCCTACTCTCCACGCCCAAACTTTTGTCATTCTGACAAGAAGAAGGCTGGGTATTCAGTGACTGTTCTGAGCAGTCATTGTCTCCATAGTAGGGAGAAGAGATTTTGGCTGGAGGTTCTGAATTGGCCTCATTGTAAGAGTGAAACGGAAAGAAGGCTGAGACAGAACAGACATCATGCTCAGCTCAAGCCGTTTCTCTTGGCAAGCTTCGGCCTCGTCAATCTGCTGATTCATCCTCTTTTCTGGCTTCGAGGGTCCAACGCAAGGAATAATGGCTTCCAGCTGTCAATCATTTGTAATTTATTGCATTGTGTTTGAGCACTAATGTCTTGGTTAGTCTGCTTTCTACATTTAAAGGTTTGGATTTTGGTTTGTCTTTGAGCTATAAATGCAGAAATGTAGCTCTAGTAATGTTATACACTTTTGTAGAGTCTCCGCTTCCATTTTTAACATTTACAATTCTTTACACTGATCTTGTGCAAACCTTCTCAGCTTTTGGCAGTATCCGCTATTTCCATTACACTGGGATGAAACTTGAGATGCACTGTTAAAAGGATAATGAATGAAAATGTATAATTATCTCTACATCTGTTTTACATGGTTACTCTCAACCTACAGCAGTGCTACAGACTCTAGAGTAAGATTGTCCTGGTTCAGGTCTAAGAAAACCCCTCCACTGATGTACCTACATGGTGAAAGGACCATTTTTCATTAGGTGCTGAATGCACAGCTTGTTATTAGCCTATTGATCAGTGGCTAGGCTAGCAGTCAGGATTGGTTGAGCTCTGTGATTTCAGTGGTTGTATAACTACTTGCATAATATTGCATATAGTATTACAGCGAGTGAACCTAATGAATGCAAGTTCGAGAGCTGTATAAAATCAAGCAACTGCGTTATGATGAATAGTTTTGGGCTGGAATGACTACTTAGGATATCTGGATTGTTTGGAAGGCTGCAGTGATCAATGAATTTCCTGAACAGTGTCTATATTTCACCCAATTTTTCCCTACTTTGATTCTTTGCAGGAACAACACTCTGCATCACTTCAGCATGAGCGTGTGGGCTGTACATGTGTTCACAACTTAACAGGCTTTTACTACAGCTTAGTTCGTTTGATTTGTGTCCTCCCCGGTCCCCATTTGCAAATACTTTCTGCTTTCAAAATGAAGGCATTTGTTGAGCATATGTGCTGACACAGCTTTTGAGCTTCATCTGGTTTTGCGTGTGATTGACTGCTGGCTGTTTTTTATCTGCGGCTCTGAACAATAGCGCCTTCTTTTCTCTACCCTCCAGCTTTTCCGGCGTGTGGCTGCCGCCCTGCCCGGCATGGAGAGCACACAGGACAAGAGCAGAGAAGACAGTATCCTTAATTATGCCCAGCAGGAAGCACTGCTTTGCATGCATTTTCTTGCATAAACAGTGTACACCAATTTTTTCCGCGTTGTTGTTGTTGTTGTTTTTTTGGGTTATTTTTGCTTAACCACTTGTCCTCAGTGATTGACATAAAGCTGGAGAAGCCTCCAGAACAGCCGGTCAGCGAAGGTGGATGTTCCTGCTAAAGACCTATCCCTCCATCGCTATCTCTGTTATAAACTCCCCCCTCCCCCCCAAGCCTTTTCTCTCTCTCTCTCTGTCTCTCTGTCTCTCTGTCTCTCTGTCTCTCTGTCTCTCTGTCTCTCTCTCTCTCTCCCCACTTTCAACTGCAGTCTCAGTGCCCCTCCACAAGCCTGGAACCAGAAGAACACTACTTGTCCATCAGTGCTATGCTTTCTGCTGACTCACTGAGATGACCTTAAGCTTATGAAGCACAATGTGGATGTGAAAGGTGTTGCTTGTTTTTTCCATTAAATTTTGATTTGCTTTTTTTTTTTTCTTGATTTGGCAAAACAACAACATTTTACCATGTTATTTTTGTCGGCACTGTACCTTGAACAGTTGATGCCACAGTTGTGGTGGTTCACATGATGCAGTGCACTATGGTGCAAGTCTGAGTGCAGTTGGGAGACTTAGATGTCTGTCCTGTGTGAGCATTGGACAATTAAAATACTTTACAACTGCTACTGCGTGAAATGGGTGAATACTTTTCACACGCTGTGGGTAAAACAGAGTAACTGAATTGAACGTACGCCATATGCCTTGCAAGTTATTGGAAATAAAAACCTTGCACAGGGTATTTTTGGGAATGCAAGCAAACGGCATGTCGTAAATGTTTACGAAGTGTTGGAAGTTCTTCACATATATGTTTTGCAAATACTGGCTATGCATGGGTGTTATCATGGGGGGAAAAACGAGTCGGCTTCTGTTATTTGAGACATTACCGATGCTGTTGTAAACATAGCACTATTTTTAGCATGAAACACACACCTCTATTCTTTTGGCTATTTTTTTCACCTCAGCTGCCATTTTTTTGCGATGTCGAGAGTGTAGTAGCACAGTAGAGGGAAGTATGGTTATTACTACAGTAGTTTTGAAAGTTTTTTTTTTTTTTTTGTATATTGAGGGAAATATCATAGAAATACATCACCGGATATATATCAATATGCAGCCATGCCTTTAAGAGTTTATTTTATAGGGCTTCCAATGGCTTTTTGTTAGCATTGTAAAGTTTGATTTAATGTAATATTGACACTTTAGCCGTTTTTCTCATGCATTGGTTTGTTGAATCAGTCATGTTCTGTAATATTTATTTCTACTTGATCATATTGCTCTTTTTCTTTTAATTTGTCTTCATAATGTGATGATAGATCACACTTCTGCTTTTTAAACACACCCCCCCCCAAAAAAACAAAAAAAACCCTCCCATGTACAGCAGATTTGAACAAGCTCAAGATACAGTGCAATTCGTGTGGTGTTCTTTTTTTTCCCCCCTTTAGTTTTGTTTGTACCCTGGAGAAAAGTCCATGCTTGGTAGCCGTTGCCTCCAGCTCTTCCATTTATTGTTTTTTTTTTTGTTTGTTTGTTTGTTTGTTTTTTTGGTTTTGAACGGTTTTTGTGTGTCACCGCCGAGTGCTGCTGTTATGCTGTGTTCAAAAGCTCATAATTTGCACTGCTAGACTACATCAGTGTCTTATTGACATCCCTAATAAAGACCTTTATTTAGTAACTATGAAAATGACTTGCTGGCTTAATCTTTTTCTTAATCTCCCCTGTGACATTACATACCAATGACCGTATACAAAGGTCAACAGGGTATCCTCTCTTAAAAAGCGAAGCTTCCAACTACAGGTCTGACCCCCCGAATGGCTGGCTGCAGTGCAACATTAAACTCCTCCCATCCCTATGTCTTGCAATGACAAAGTAGCCTATTTTCTATGTCCCCTTTATCATCGATGCTGTCTTTCCGTCTACATGGTCTAATTCAAATGGATAGTTTTTTCCTATGCAAACACTATTGTATTGCATTTTTCTCCAGAAATGTGTTATGTTCTTGTACTATATTATAAGAAGGTGTGCTTACGCCACAGAATGAAGTGACTGACCGCCTTCACTGAACTAGCTATAGCATCTGCAGCTTGCCCATGGGCTCATGACTTACAGTGATTTAGGACTGTTTGTCAAGTCCATCCTAGCATTGTTTTATCATATTTCATATCTATTGTTCAATTAGAGTTTTCCGGCGGGAAAGAGGAAAAGGGGGGGGGGGGGGTTGTGCAATGAGTAGACATGTCCTAACGTCCTGTTTCTTCTACTCAAGCCTTGTTCCAGATGATTTATTTTTTGTAGGGCTAAGTGATGGGGCAAATATACACTGATCAGCCAGAAAATTAACACCACCGATGGGTGAATAACATTGACTATGTAATTTCCTGTGGCTCTTGACAGGGGGTGGGTTATATTAGACAGTATGTGAACAGTCAGTTCTTGAAAATAATATGCTGGAAGCAGGGAAAATGGGTAGGCGTAAGGATCTGAGTCATGCACCTCCAAATCTCTTCCTCCTTATCATCTGTGTGGCTACAGTCACACCAAGCTACTTAAACTGGTAGATGAAATGGTTAACCAAAATTTGTGAGGGAACAAAATAAATAAATATAAAACTCTTTGTTTAACAGTATGTGATCGCTGCTGGGCCAGCTTTCTGAAATACGGGCTTTTCCTAAGCCTCAAACCTCCACTCAGTCCTTTGCACTATAAATGATCTGAAATATGAAATGCATCAATGATTAATAGACTACTGCTCAGTCTTGACGTTTGCTATGACTGAACTGCCCACCAGATTCTTCAGTTGTGCTCTGTGGGGTTTCCTTGAGACTTGTTTCGCTGTTGAAAAGTTCAACCTCAAACAAACCCTGGCTCTCTGAGGAGCTGGGTTGGGGGAGCTGGGAATGAATAATGAATAAGGCCCTTATGTAACACCCATGAACATGAATAATTAATGCAGTTTGCTTTGGCACTGTAAGGCTGAATTCTGAGGCATGAAGATCCTATAGTTCACTGAGTGCATTCTTATTATTGGGCTATAGTCTAAGTGTTTTTGCAAGTTCCTCACAAAAACGTGTGTATGTGTTCTAGGACAATACTGTATCACTGTATTTTCACTATAGTAAACAGTGGGTTATGGAATGACCAAACAGAAGCCCCATTATATGAGCTGCTTTATTTTACATAGCTGCAGTGCATCCTCTGCTGCCCTCTAGAGGCTGGATTTGCCATTACATTGCTGTTCACAGCAACTGAGTTGCTCAGTTTAGCTCATCTACCAAACTTCCTATTATTCTAACAGTCCATCTAGCTTGCAATCACTGGTCATGTGAAAAGCCACAAACCTCAGGCATGTTTTAAAGCACATTCGCAACATTCATTTTAACCGAGAGCATGGATTATGGAAAGAAAAATAGACAAAATGGTTCTCCACTGCACATGCTAGTAGCATTTATGTAGCATTGATGTATGTAGCATTTTTATGATGCTAATTGGTGGCCGTGCACTTCCATTCATTCCTGGCACCTTTGCAATTACAGACTGGACTATTTCATGAAAGGGAAATCTGTTTTTTTTATTTCTGCACATTTATATCATTGACATGTAAGGTCATTCAGAATGGTCTGATGATGAAATGGTTTTGAATACACTGCCTGATGCCTGAGATGTTGTGGAACCAGCATTTTGAGTAGGTTTTGTTTTTAAAATGTAGTCTGTTTTTAAAATGTTATCTACATAACCACATAAAAAACCATGTATCTCCATTTAGATTTTTCTTTTTCTTTTGCAGAAAAGATCGTTTTTGCATTTCTCTGTAAAATTATCACGTTGCAGACACCTGTTGTTTCTTGGACAGGGACTATATATAAACCCCAGACTATGCATTTAGGTTCAATGGTGGTTCTAGATAATTAATACAATGCCTCAATTTGTGCTGTATACATTGCAAGCCCTGGTTCCATTCTTCACCACTGTAAATAAATTTGTCATAAATTTGTCTAGAATTTACAATTTCACACCAGACCAAACTGAATGATTGTTTACATTCACATTACAAGCTTTATTGCTTAATTATGATTTTTTTTTGCTCATATTCATTCATTTTGTCTTGACATTTATATTTGTAAAAGATCACTATCTGTCGTTAGTGTGAAAGAACCTGTACCGTTAAGGCTGCATGGCCTATGTGACATGCATTTCCTGTATGGGATCATGTGAATATGGATCACTTCAATCTGGTAATGTGAACAAAGCCTTAGCTCAAACAATTAACTGCAGAATTGAAATTTAAAAAAGGTGGAATTTCACTGATCACGTTTGCACAAAAATAAGGAGTTCCAGTGTTTAACCATGCATACATGGCAATCCTTGATAACATTTTCATCCCATTCCCCTCTGTATGTACATAATATACACATAATTTGCTGGACCCACAGTGACATTGTTCTCATCACATTTATACAGCAAAAAGGGTATTTTTGCTATGTTATGTACCCAACTAGTGTATTAATGAAATTTATAACAAAACATTGAATAAACTGGACTGTCATGTTTTATTTGCTTCCAACTTTTTTGTCTGTACAAAAACTCCTCACCCATTCAACTACGCTACTTAAATGATGGCTCCAATCCGAAACTCCTAAAATTTCTTACCAGTGTGTCCAAAAATGCTCCTGGAGGGCCTGTGTTCAACACTGATTGGTGATCTTCCCCCTCAATCACACCTGGTTCAGCTTAGCTGTTCATTTGCCAGGTTTAGTGAGTGTGTGTCTGAGGGCGGACGGACTACCAAACCGTATTGGGCATCAGCCCTTCAGGACCAGATATGGACACCCCAGAATTATACCATCTGCTGCGTTCATCTTACACCTTTAGCCCTTGCATGTTTGTTTGTGTTAATAAATAGTTACAGGATGACTGAGGCCTACAGAAGCAGATTGGAAGAGCCGTTGCTTTTTCTAGCGCAGCCTCTCAGGTTAACTGGAAAATACAGTGGCCCTCTTGAAATCGGCGAGTTTGTCAGCAGAACCAGAAAGGCATCCACAAGAAAGAGCGCAGGGCGGCCCCTGCAGCCATGCCAGCCAGCAGCCCCAGTGCTATCTGCTCGCCAATTCCATCGTCATACCGCTCCCTGTGCACCCACACGTGATGCATGCCTGAAAAAGTACGATCAAATTAAAATCTAAATTACATAATTGTCCTGTTAACTCAGATGTAGTCTCTCAACTAAGTTAACATTCTGCATGCCTAAACCATTGTAGTGTTAAGTAATCTCAGACTTGCTTATGTGGTTTCTGATGAATCTATAAAAATATGGAAAAAACAGATGCTTCTACTTTAAGCTATGCTATGT
Organism: Arnoldichthys spilopterus; assembly: GCA_037974385.1. Taxonomy (NCBI): domain Eukaryota; kingdom Metazoa; phylum Chordata; class Actinopteri; order Characiformes; family Lepidarchidae; genus Arnoldichthys; species Arnoldichthys spilopterus. The sequence continues at coordinate 17,454,820 of JBBPDA010000037.1, read as the reverse complement.
GCTTTTAGCCATTTTAATAGATTCTAAAAGACAAAAAAACATTTGGTTAGGGTCTTGCCCTTGTGATCAGGGTGTTTTTGGTTCAAGCCCTGGCCCCAATAACCATTGAGGAACCCTTGAGCACTTTAAGTACTCCCTACACTGCTTCCTGGGCACTGTTGATCACTGTCCTCTGCTCCATGTGTGGATGGATTAAATGCAGAGGTCACATTTTGTGTGATGTGGTGTGTTCACAATGACAATCGCTTTTTTATTCATTAAGAAAACTACATACAAACCCCTCCGGGGTTACACCCACAGCGCAATAAATCAACATTTACCTCCACTGCCGCTCCCTGGTGTAATATACACTGCATTGTGGCTGTCAACCGGAACAGACTGGTAGGTGTCATTGTAGGGATCATACATGAAGACCTGATGGAAAGAAGGTGAAGTGTTAATTGTCAAGTATGATGTAAGCACTGGCATTTACTGTGATCCCTGAAGAACATCATGCTTCTCTGACTTGCCAGACAATGACTCAACCTTCACAATGTTCTGCTACTATATTTGAGCTTGTCAGTAGATTATGCCAGATATGTCCAGTTCTAGCTCTGAAAGGGTCTTTGTCCAGCACAGTTTGGTGATTTCCCTGCTAAAACACAGCTGATTCAACTCTGCAGATTGTTGCCAGGTTTAGTATATGTGTTTGATTAAACAATGCTGGAACCCAGATCTCCACACCAGACCTAAGTAGCCCTATTTTGTACTGAGTTGCCCATTTAAGTGGTAGATGGAGGTAAGAGGGGTTAGGACGATTGAAGGGTCCAGGACTAAGAGGAACCCTCAGAGAACACTATAAAACAACATTGTAATATTGCGGCCTAACATTTCTGGCAGCAACCCTCCCCTTTTTTCAAAAACATCAACCATATAGATACACAGTCACTGCAAAATTGTCCCCTTCTACCCTGTCCATCATGCAAAGGGACCACCACAGGCTATATATTATTATGTATCAACCTGCTAGTGACACTGATGTGTGTAAAACATTTGTAACATGTCCATGTCACAAGTCAAAATATCTGTTTCACCAAAGTGGTCCCTTTGTAGGGATGGGGAGGGTAAAGAGAGGGGCAACAGTCTGTAAGTGTCTGTAACTTACAGGATTCCTCCGCGCTTCCATGATGGTGAGCTTCCAGGCCCTGCAGAAGAACAGTGAGACTGGCATGACTGAGCAGAAGAGCTGAAAATGTGTGAACGTGAAGGTGTTGAAAGGTGCACTCACAGTGCCTCGTCCTCACTGTTGGCACACAGGAGCACATTGGAGCCATCCTTCAGATGCACCACCAGCAGATTCTCCCTGGGGTGGCTCTCTGGTGGTGACACACCTGCTTCAAACCAATACACACTTTGCTGAGTCTGTATATCTTACATTCCTACAATGAATCTAAAGCTAAAAAATATAAATTGTTTATTTGTCTTTCACACTTTCAGGAGAACTTCAGTCTTCAGAAGTTAGCCAGTGAGGACATGAGCTTCCGTTATGATGGAATCATGTGGCATATTTTATGTTTAAGCTGTGTAATGACATTCACAAATCCACAAATGGAAAACATTTTTAGTGTGTTAACGTGTAATTACTCACTTGCACACTCCAAGCCACACTTCACATCCACGCATGTGCTCTTCAGGCTCACTCTGGTCTCATAGTCCTTCCTGGAGTCTGTCTTATAGAACACCAGACTGCCATCTATCCACAGGTCACACCAGTTCAGCTTCCAGCGCTTTAGGATAGAGGCTACAGGTGAGAAGATTGGTTAGGTTGGTTAGATTGGTTAAGACCCTATAGTGGGACCCAGCAGCATCGTTTCTTGGACAAACTTAGTGATTTTAACATTTTAGATGGATTGTAGTACAATCTGAGGCTAAAATACAGGGCTAAGGACTGTGAAATTATGTACTTGATTAAAAAACGATAGACGTGCAAATCACATCTAAACATAATCCTGTATTTAGGGCTGTCTTACTGCTGGCCCTATCACCTGTAAATCATGAGTTAGATCCATGCCAAAACATCGTTGTCCTAGCTCTCTCTGGGATATAGGATGGCAGTTGGAAAGCAGCAGTGGCTGTTTTCATGTGACTGGAAGTATGTGCTTGCCTTCACCCTTCCTGTGTTGTTGCAATTGGAGGAGTCCTAGCAAGTGGGTGGAATTGGAGACAACTAAATTGGGCTGAAAAAAAATCTGCTTTAAAAAAAGTTCTAGACCTGGTAAAACAATATTGTTGCCATACCATACCAAGGGCAAAGGGTCAATCTGTAAATTTAGGAAAGTTGTCAGTTTTAGGGAACAGAGTGCTTGGACCCCAGGGATTGCCATTTGTATTAGACTTCACATCTAACAACACACAACTCTGTTGTCATGTTTTGTGGTGGCATTAATTTACTTCTGATTGGCCCTTAAAATTGGTTGGCATATTCTTGGTTCAAAATGGTGAACGTATAAAAACTCTACTTAAAAATGTTATAATTTAATTTCTTTTTTCAATATTTACGTCTATAAAAATATAGAATTTCTCTTTTCACAAATTTAAATCAGCCATTATGCTTCTTTTTGAATTCTGTCAGTATTTATTGTGATCGAAGAAATTATATGGCTGAGTGGTTGAAGGAAACTAAATGTGTTTTAGAGGGGGGACACTATCCATGCAAAAAAACACACCCCCTCTGCACATGCCTAGAGCTTAGTGTAAGATCATTAAGGCATGCATTAAGGAAGTAGGTTCCATGAGTTAGTTACCTACTTTAGCCTTTTAGCTGCAATGCAAAGCAGTTATTGGACACTAAATATGTCTTAGATGATCGACTACATCTGGGGTAGGGGGGAAAATTGTGAAACTAACTTGTTTTTGCTGATCTAGGCTCTTAATCAAGGCTGTAGTTGTAAAATGCAACGTTTCAGATGGGGAAGACATACAGGCTGTAGAAATCCAAATCACTCTCTGCATTATTAAATCTGTATAAATATTTCAAGCCTAAAGCTATATTGTAAAAGATGTTTCTTTCTCCAGTTGAGGGCAACTGGCCTTAAAGAGGAATTCCCCTGCTTAATTTTTTTTTTAATCTGCATGATTAATTAATTCATTCATCTGAGCTATTCTCTAACCAGGGAGGGGGTGGGGTGCTGAAGCCTATCCCAGGGCTCACATGTCACCAGTCCATCACAGGGCACTGTGACTAATTCAGTCTTTGAGATTATTTAAGTAATTCAGGGTGAGATGATGTGAGATGCTCCATTCATGAGAAGCGTGTTTTTTTAGTGGTGGTGATAGGAAACAGGGTCTATAACAGAAATCTAGTCATTGTGTATACCATCTCCAATGACCAGTGAACCTATATGTGTCTTCTGAGTTTGTTTATGTAATGTGTTGATGGTCAAATAGTAGTAAATCTGAAAAAAAAAAAATTCTGTTGGAACTATCTTTCTTTACAATGCCCTGCATGTAAAACCATAATTATAATTAAAAAGTATTTTAGGCAGTTTTAGTTATACAGTAATCCCTCAGTATCAGCAGACTCTCTCTGCATGTTGCCTGCCCCTTCGTTCATTTTCCTTCTGCCCATGGATCTCTACAATAGTTGAATTAGGGCCGAAAGTTCTTTTTACAACCACAAAGTCAAGTAGTTCTGCCTGTTTGTCTGTCTGTGTCTCTGTGTCTCCCTCTCTCAACACCTACACACAACATACAAACCTGTCCTGTTGATTCGCCAAAACAATTTCTTTGAAGACATTCAACAAATGACATTTTTAGAAATGTATTTTTCAGACCAGATCCATGTTGCTGAGGTTCAATTCGCAGTAACATTAGCTCACATGATGCATACACAACTCCATGCACTTCTCACTCAGATATAAAACATGTCCATAATTGGCAAGCAAGCAATTTAAGAGAAACTCCAGTTGGAAATGAGCATTGAACAAAAACAGAGAACATTAAATATTACACAAAATGTATTTACAGATTTTGACAGACAAGGAGCCAGGTCCTATCAAATTGGTGCTGGTCCCAATTTGGGAGGCCCTGGGTCCTATTTTGGCAAGATCCTGCCCAATTTATACACTGGTTTTAGGTCAAAACCTTTTCAAAACTATTGTAAAAAGCATCAGACATGTCAGATGTATTCCTTGTTTCAAAACACAAGTGAGTGTGCTTTTAGCATTTTACGTTAAGATGTAAACAGTGTGGTGGTGAATGGGTTAGGGGGCTGTCCCTGTGACCTGAAGATCGCCTGTTCATAGCTCCACTGTTCACTGGTGTAACTGATATACCACTGCTGTCCTGGCACTGCTCATGTCATCTGTCCATTGCTGCTACACAGATGGTTCAAATGCAGAGGTCGCATTTTATTGTGATGCACTGTGTGCTGTGTTGTGGTGTGTTCACAATGACAAAAAAAATCAGTCCCTCATTTTAAACAAAGACATTCATAGTGGTTTTATGGGAAATGCTCCATTTTGAAGAAGAGTGGTGATAGAAACCAGATGTTTCAGTCACCACCAGAGAAACCCCATAGAAACTCATTGCATAAAATGCTTGTAAATGCACTGCTTGAGACCTGAGACATTGTTGTAAGACAGTATGAAAAAGTACTGGCCTACAATGTATTAAAAAATGAGACATACATTGCAGGGTGTTGCAGAAACAATCCTCAAAGACCGTTCAGATTTACCACTTTTACCATCATAAGCATTACATATCCAACTTCTATGCATTACATAGAATCACATGTGTAGATTCATTAGAGGATGTGGTATAAAAGGTCGATATTTGTGGTGTACACGTCATAACCCCTGGTTCATTTCACCACCACTGTAAAGAAATATGAATCTGTCATTTTCTTAAGAACAGAACATTTCACGTCATACCACTCTGAATAAAGTGATGCAATAGACTGCCCTGTTTCAAATATGTGCATCATCCCATATGAATAAAACATATCACATGAACACAGTTCATCCACAGAACTGTGATGATGTAAAATATTGTATTCATGTGGAAATTATGTGCACATTCAAATAAGTACATTTTCACTTTGTGTGTGTATATGTTCTACACATTTTAACTGTGATTACTTAAAAAAAATTAAAATTCACCCTTATTTGAATTATCATAACTTGCTCCAGTTGTACATTTTGGGTATATTACAAACCAAGGCCTTTCACTCCTTATCCAATCAAAGGCAAATTTGAGACAGTAAAGAAATATTAAGAGAGTATTTCTAACAGCTAATCTTTTCATTGTTATCAGAAAATTTTACAACAGGAAGTTCTAACGGCACAGCCTGATTGTGCTGTGCTGTTTTTTTTCCACTATGACTGTATCATTCTGCTGAGCACTGGCTGGTTAAGGCTTGCTTTTTGCTGCAGCTAACAGTTAATAGTTCTCTACTTTGGCATTGAAAATGGAAAACAAAACCTTAGACGACTTCTTGAAGATTACATTTCACACTACAGTCGGGTTGGGCAGATTCTGAAAGAGAGTGCAAGCTGGAGTTTGTCAGAAACAAACAGTTCGGCAGTAAAATGGGCTGTGAAAAGCCTTGCAGACTGACTGAACAAATGACAGTCAGGTAAACATAATACTGAAAATGCTGAGCTCGCCTTGATATTTCACGGTTACATGGATGTTTCATGGTCCTGCTCTTAATTGAAAAACCAACTGGTTACTTTGCTTTATTTGGCCTTTGTTTATCAAAACAGACATTTCTGAGGCCTCCGTCTACTAACAACATTAGTGCACCAGCCACCAACCTGTTTAGTCATTCCCTATTAATAGCTTCTTTATCTCTTATCTCCTCACTGTCTACCTGCTGGGACATCAACCATGATGCATTCTGAGACACAGGAATGTTTGTACTGCATAGGGAAACCTTTGAACCTTTGACCATGACCTTTATATCACAGTAGCAGGCCCTTAAACTATAGACTTATTATTCATGTACTATTTTAAGGTGTATTATTCAGCACCTGATATGAAACTAATATGTAAGATATGCAGTAATGAATTAACAGGCCATAAGACATTAACGCTACTGCAATACATTGTTATCTTTTTGTAATAAGCTAATTATTGGCTTTATTACGTATGAGTACATTGTCTCAAAGTAATATTTATTGTCTTTTCCTTCCTTCTGTGCATTGTTTCTTTCCTTCTGTGCATTGTTTCCTTCCTTCTGTGCGTTGTTTTTGTTTCTATCGGAAGAACATTTTGGCAAAGAGCTACTTACACTGCCGCCAGAGCCAGCCAGATTTCAGCAGAGCCATTGGTCCAGTTCAGTCGGCTTTGTGTTCCCAGCTAATCACAGGTATTCCCGAATGTTCTGCAGTGGAGGGCCGGCCTTATGGGCCTAGCTGGAAGAGAGTGCCGGTAAATATGACCGAGTGAGGTGAGGAGGGACTTCAGTGAGTGTGTGTATACACTATCTAATCCCAGAATAGGATAGGGGAGGAGGTGAACCCGACAGTAATCTGGGATTACATGACTCGTTCACTCTCCTATCCCTCAGTCTCTGGAATATTCCACCATGATTTCTCATTTTGGCATTTTATTTTGCCTGACATCTGTATAACATGTTGGAACAGACAACATTGTCAGTCTGGATGTTTTCCCATTGTATGTAGGGTATGTCTATCAGCAGATACGTTTGCTTGTTTCAGGACTTTATGAATGAAAGGATCATGAAGAAAAATCATAAAATTGGTGTAAAAAAAATAATTGTAAGCCAGAACAAGTAAGAACAGGTGCAAAAAAAAAGTCATATTGTAGTTTCCAATATGGTGATGATCACATTTTTGCGGAATGAAGTCCTGATAATTACAAAACCACTGTAAAACTACGTTTAAAAACTCATTATTCATCTCATTTTGGTTACATTTTTTTTATATTAATATAAAAAACATAAAGAACCTGCAACATGCTTGATTCATGCTCTGTTCACACTGTAAAATATATAGATAATTCATTTTTTTTACACAAATTCAGATTTCCCACAAGGGGGCACTATTAGTGTTTCATGCCTGAACCCGTACCGGCAAGATTCTGTATGTGGTTACTGTCATTGATGTTTGCGCAAAATGTAAAAAGCAAGACGTCACAGAACTCATAAAAGAAATCCACAATGGTCCATCCCTGAGTGGTAACTGCTAAAACTAAATGAACGTCTTCAAAATCTTTATTTATATTTAATATCTAGAGCTCTCCCTAATCCCTCAGAACCAGCAGCATGAGTCAAAGAGAAACAGTTCTCTCTCTCCCTAGTGCATGTGTTTCCTGTCCTTTCACTTCCCTGCCATTCATTTTTCTTCTGTTGATCCAACAAAATAGCCTTGTCCTGCTTTTCAGCATATTTTATTGTCTTTTGAAATCTACATTTAATCCAAACAGACCTTTGACAAGGGCCTTATTGTGATGTCTTGACAACTCAGGGCACCTCTAAAATGTCATGTCTTGTGGAGTGTTCCAGGTGTGCAGTAGTTAGTACCTACCAAAAGGGATCCAAGGAAGTACAACTGGTGAATCAGCAACAGGGCCATGGGTCATGGGCCATGCAACAGAGTCAGAGCTGTTTCAGCCACATGAGGAGGGCCTACTAAATATTAGGTAGGTGGTGTTAATGTTATGGCTTATCAGTGTAAGTGATAAGACAAAATATTCAAATGGGGATATGCACACTACACCCACGCACAAATTCTTTCACACATGAGACTGTGAACTAGTTATATGCATTGGTTAAATTTCTCACATTTTGCAGCCCTGCTGACAGTCAAGGGGCGCATTTGTCTAGAGTTATTTGAGTCATTAATTATTTTAGAGATAAATAGTGCAACTTTCACATTGTAATCATGTAATAAGAAATAATTCATAGCAGAAAATACTAATAACTTAATGATAAGTCTGTTGTTTTAAGAGTAAAACATAGTAAACTGTCTGCTTATTATGTCACATCAGAGGTCATTCAGAGCAAGCGGCTATTTATAGACCATTGCAGTTTGTTTAGGCAACTGACCCATAACTGGCATTATTAAGGCCACTGGCCCTTGGTAACTGGCATCACATGAATAGATTACACATCACAACACACTGTGCATTACCCTGAACCTCTAGCAAACTCTCCACCCCACTCTGTCATACTCTGGATATCCACTGGCTGATGATTTTGCCAAAGGCCTCTTGCTAGCCTTCTCCAGATGGGTCGAGCTGCTTATATTACTCTGACCCCTTCCTTGGCACATCGCCATGGTAACCGGTCGTAGCAACACCCCGACACCAAGCGTGGGATGGAGATGAGCTTTTTTTAGTCACAGCTGTGTGTGCAGATAGGTATGAGAGGCTTACACAGCACTGTGTGTGAAGGAATGGCAATGAAGGGGAAATCAATAAAGCGCTCCACTCTGATGTTCTCCTTACAGACATTTTTTTCACAGCAGAGATTTTCAGTTTGCTGTGCTAGAAAATTCCACAAAGCAATTGGTTCCTTGTAACGGGATAAGATAAGATAAGATAAGAGAACCTTTATTAGTCCCACAAGTGGGAAATTTGCAATTATAAGAGTTATATAAGGGATAAGATAAGAGTAAGAAAGGGATAAGAGTAAGAAAGAAAAGGAATAGAAATAATTAACGCTGTCATGGTTACTTCAGTCAATACCTGGATTAAATATAAAAACACAAAAATTTCTGTTCTCATTTAATCAAATGATTTGTTGCAATTTGATTGATAAACAGGGTGTTTGCAGGTCATTGGAAAGACATGTTAACAGATTCTCCACAAGAGGGAGCTATTAGCACTCAAGTGACTTCTTTGAGCATCATTGCAAGAGAGGTAACCCACACCAGCAGGATCTCACAAATGCGTGTATAGTTTTTTCCCAGTTGTCTACTTAGGTTAGTGGAATAGTGCTGACTGTCTATGTCGTTATGACAGCTTACTGACACCTGGTGGGGGGTGGGAGGGTGTATCCTACCCACCGAGAGAGAGTGACACGATTTGGGCCCTTCTGGACTCCTGGTCATGTATGGCTGTAGCTTCACAGAGGACTAAATTGAAACTCTGAAATATTTATGTTTGCTGTTATAAATTGGGGGTGTCACTTCTGGATTCATCATTAAAATAGTTGCAAAATAACTTGATTAATGAAATATAATGTAATAAAATAAGTAAAGTAAAAGTGACTATTTGTCATTGTGAACACACTCAAGCACCACAACGAAATGTAACCCTTCAGACGTGCACACGTGGAGCTGTGTAACAGGATGGTACCTTGCTCAAGGGTACGTCAGTAGTGGGCTGGGACTCGAACGTGGAACCTTCAGGTCCCAAAGGCAGCGTCCTAACCACTAGGCCTCCACTGCCCCCCCTCCACTATAATATAATATAATATAATATAATATAATATAATATAATATAATATAATATAATATAATATAATATAATATAATATAACTTGTTTGGGCCTTTTGTGGCTCACTGTTTGAAGACAAAAATTATATTATGGTTTGGAATGCTGAAATTTCTAGACTGATGTTGAAAAACCTGTTTGCTGAGCTTTTCAGTTATACTGTAACACAGTTAAACGTCATGTACCTCAGGCAAAATCTGTATTAAATTCATAGAGCCCATATATAAAAATGTATTAATAAAAAAACAAGAGATGTAAACATTATTAAGATTTCTAAAAAAACCTGTTTACTCCCTATCGTTTATATTTGGCATGTTCAGCTTGTTTTTGGATTGATTGTTTTTGTGATGTCACAAAACCCAATACATTGTATCTGCCTATTTATTTATTTATTTATTTGTATATTTATATATATCGAGTGTGTCCCTCCTGCTGCTGAAACAGCTCTGACTGTGGTGCACTGTGTGTTCTGACCCCTTTCTATCAGAGTCTTAAAGGCACAGTAACCAAAGCAGTCTATTTAACTGTAAGGGATAAAGAGAGGTTAATGGTGAACTTGTAAAAGTAAATAGTTTTTTGGGCATAAAACTACAGCAATGACAGTAATGAGAGTGAGGAATTAAAATGTGGGCCTACAGACTCTTTAGTAGAGCTATAGGGACTACATAATGTACTTATTCTATATGTAAGCACTACATTTTTATGCATTTTTGTCATATTTATACACATGTTTTAACTTACTGGAGATGTCAGTTTGTCCTTTGTCTTTGACCTCTTTGTTTTGGGACACTTGTGTTAAACATGCATCAGATTCACATTAGCACTTGTGTACTACTGTTTATGTGTGTTGTATTGTTATTGGTGTGTATCTGACTTCACGTGTAATAGTGAACTGCCTTGGCAAAATGATGGAAGAACACAGTCCTGTAGATCGTCTTACAGCCAGGCACTTTCTGTACTTGACCTTCAGTGTGAGGACTTCTATTGTGTTCCTTGTTCACATTTCTGCCACTAGGAGGACCTCCTTCTTTTAGGCCTGCAGTTTCAAAAGAGTGCAATGGCGCTTCACCTCAGCATGGCCCTGTAAATGTTCCCGATGCAGGGAAACCTCCTATTAAGTGTCTTTTATTTCAGGTTGTGATTTGTTTGACTTTCTAGATCTAATGACTTATACTGGCCTATTATATAGAGAAGACAGTGTAACCCTACTCAAAATACAGAACACATGCCTGAACAGCCTAAAATGGTAGAAAAGTGAAATTGTGCTTTTCAATAACCAAGGGTACATTTTATGAGTAACTGGTTATGGGTTATGTGCTATGGGTAATGGGTAACAGTTTACATGTCAAAAGCAATGACTACTCCAGTTTCCAGCTTCATGTGAAAATATGCTCACCTTTCCTAAATTGCCAAAGGCTACTTGTTTAACATAGGTGCTATGTGGAGGGACAACAATTACACACACACACACACACACACACATTTTTTTCACATGCATTCTTGTATGCTTTATTATTATTATTGTTGTTATTTTATTGTTGTTATTATTGTAGATCAGTTATTTTGGAAAATAATGTTAAAATGCCAGATGCTCTTTAAATAATTATGAACTTATTAACGTTTTACAAAATCATTTACATTATCTCTTTTTATAGATAATATTTTATGCTTTATTATTATGTCTATTATTATTATTATCATCGTTATTATTATATATCTGTTACTTTTGGAAATAATTAAAAAAATGTCCGATAAAGGAACCGTCAGAAGTGGTTATAACACATGAAAAATAACATTAAAATCAATTATTAAATCACAAAATGAACCGCAACAGCACATTTTTTTATTCAGGCACTACTGAGTGAAAGGTGCATTCACTCTTTTCACTCATTCACACGGAGAGGAGGAATAATTACACGGTCATAGCGTCGCACACAGCCTTTATATATATAATCTGCATAATTAACAAAGAGGCTGAACAAAGTCAGGGCCAGACTCGAGCTTATAAACGCGAGCAAGGAAGAAAAGCTGCTGTCTGACACTGGTTTCTTCAGAAAAGAAACCTCCTGTATACGTGTGTGTGTGCGACACCCGGCCATTACTGCCGCTGGTCGTAACTCAGTAAACACACAGTCGGCCTTTTATTTCCGGCGCTCGGCTTAAAACATCTCTAGCCGAGAAGTAGGTCCTCCAGCCCCGGTGCCCTCCGCCGTCCTCCTTTTCTCCCTCTCTCTCTGTCTCACTCTATCTCTCTCTTTCTGTCGCTTTCTCTCTGTCTCTCTTTCGCTCTCTCATTCTTGCTCTCTCTCCCTCTCTCTCTCTATCTATCGCTCTCTCTCTCCCTTTCTCTATCTATGTCTATCTCTCTCTTTCTCTCTCTCTCAGATATCTCAGTGGGTCTCGTCCCCTCTGAACTCCAGCTCTGTGTGGGGCTTTACTCAGTGGAAGCCGGTAGCGTATCGTAGCAGAGCGCCGGTGCTGGAGGACGCAACACCCTGCAGAAACACCCAGCCCATCTCTCTCACCCAGCCGCCTCCCTCAGGACTGATTTTGGCTTATTTTACCCACAATCCCCTCACCACCGGCATCAACATCAGCTTCAGCATGGCTGGAGACCCCTTCTACCACTCCACCAAGTTCCTCAGCTGGTGAGTGACTTCAGTGCCTAAATCACAACACACTTCTTCATCAGGAGCCTTTAACCACCTGCCCTCCGGGGCTGATTCCTCTGGGGGAACAGAAATGGAATTCACAGCCTTTAGTGGAATAACAGTGATGTGTCTTGACTGAGATTCCAGTAGGATAAACATGCTACATCAGGCTAAACATGCTACATCAGGCTAAACATGCTACATCAGGCTAAACATGCTACATCAGGCTAAGCGTGCCGCGTCAGGCTAAGCGTGCCGCATCAGGCTAAACGTGCCGCATCAGGCGAAACGTGCCGCATCAGGCTAAACGTGCTGCATCAGGCTAAGGGTGCCGCATCAGGCGAAACGTGCCGCATCAGGCTAAGGGTGCTGCATCAGGCTAAGGGTGCCGCATCAGGCGAAACGTGCCGCATCAGGCGAAACGTGCCGCATCAGGCGAAACGTGCCGCATCAGGCTAAACATGCTGCATCAGGCGAAACGTGCTGCATCAGGCTAAACATGCTGCATCAGGCGAAACGTGCCGCATCAGGCTAAACATGCTGCATCAGGCGAAACGTGCTGCATCAGGCGAAACGTGCCGCATCAGGCTAAGTGTGCTACATCACGCTAAACATGCTAAATCAGGCTAAGCGTACTACATCAGCCTAAACGTACTACATCTGTCCCCCCCATCTCTCCCTCTCTCTCTCTCTCTCTCTCTCTCTCTCTCTCTGCAGGACCATGCTGGTGGGAATGGGAACTCCTCCATCAGATTTTTTCTCTCCGCTGGTGATGGTCATCTTAGCGATTGGACTGGGGACCCCGCTCGCCCTCATCATGGTGGGAGGGGTCTACGTCTGCATCCGGAAACGCAAGGATGGCCATTTGGGCTACCAGCCAATCAACTGAAACTGTATGGCACTGGCCCCGCCCACATTCACACGTCACTGGGCAGTCATGTTGTAAGGTCAGGTGGACTGTGTTCGGTGTGTCCTGGTTCAGAAAAAAACACTCACTGCCTTTAAGAGTCATCTGTCCAAGCTCCGCCCACTTCCATAGCTACTGTTGCTAGGTTGTATTTTTTTTTCCATGGAGATTAATGGGACTTAAACCAGCTGTCTGTACAGACCAACTTACCAACAGTAGCTAAGGGAAAACACATTGGTGGGCGGAGCCTGGAGAGGACGATTCAGATCTTTCTGCTTCACTGGGTTTACACTGTGGAAACTAACGGACGTTAGAATAGAAACTGTAAACACCTTTTTCACGTAAAATTGTGAATTATTTTGCTGTTTTTCTACCAAAGTGGGTGGAACTAAGTTCTGCCACTGGTTAAGGATCATACGTCACTTTTTTTGTTCATACTGGAGCTTCACACTGTTGCACTGAAACCGGTCTCAGGGAGTCGAGTCTGGACAGAGTGGGGTGAAGCAGACCGGACACGAGTTCGCGTAGCTGTCTGAGCCTTGGGCCCATCATCGCGAGATCGCAGGTTCTATCCCCTGCTTCACTCTCTCTGGGTGTGTTTGGTGGTCCTCCCCCTTCCCCAATCACTAGCCAGACCTTTTAAGCATCTGCTCACCTTCACGCTCCCCCTGCCGCTGTGATGGGATTATGGAGCGTATGAATATCTGATGATTGTTGTAGATTTTTTAAAAAATACTTTTTGAATATTTCTTTAAATTTGATGATTTTAAATTTGAATTTATATTTCATCAGCACTAATTTGTACTGTCGACTGCATCCTGTTCGAATGTAAATGGACTTGTTAAATGACGCGTATGATCTACTGGGAAATAAATTCAAGGCTGTTTTTATCGGAGGTTGACGTTTGTTTTTCCTGAAGGATTTGAGTCACGACATGTGTCAAAACGTCACACCTCGGAGAAGAGCAGGGAGAAGAACGGCACAAACAAATAAACCCATGACCGCAAACACACTGGACTTGCTACAGGCCATATACAGCCCTGTGCAAAAGTTTGGACACCCACTCTAATGTTAGTGCAGTTTCTGGTTGCTAACGCAGTTTCCCAGAGTGATACATTCACTACACAATCAGAAACTGTGTGTTTAATGCATACAGTGTGTCCCATCCACATAACGTCATCTCAGCAGAGGCCTCCACCGTCTGCACATGACCATAATGGGTGTGGCAGCTGCTGTTGAGGTGACAGTGCAATACCATCAGGACGTGTGTTTTAGAGACGATATTACTGTGACTGTTCCACTGTAGAGCAGACAGTGTGTTGCCTATAGGAGTCTCTGCAGCCGTGTCTCCCACTCTGACCCCCTTTACCATCTACACAGGAGAAGAACCAGGTCTGGCGCCACCGTGTGGACTCCAGAAGCAGAGTAGATGTTGGTGCCAAAATAAGTTGTTAAATACATTTAAATATGAAAAAATATTACAGAAATAAACCAAAACATTAGAATGACTAAAGCAAAACGGGTTTTTAATTTTTAATCATTTAATAACTGAAAATGAAATCATTGCTCAGCCCTTTTCTGAGAAGATCAGGATCAGACAGACACTAGAAATTTATTTTACACTTCTGATTTGTAGCGTCCGTTGCTAAGCTGGAATCACTGCTAAAATACCAGAGCTCAGAATCCGCTTTGCTAACCCACAAATCCAGTGTTCAGAGTCAACACGAACTGTCACTGAGGCTTAAACAGGAAGTGGGAATAGAAAGCAGATCTTGTGAGCTCATCTACATACCAACATCCGGTTTCCGATTTCAGCACTTCCCAAATCTGACCAGAACCTGAACACTGGGATTAGCTAAGCTAATGCATGATGGTGCATGTTCATAGACATCAGTGAGTTGTACAATGTCAGAAACCACATAAGCGAGTCTAGTAGAGCTTACTGAACACCTCCAAGCTTTCCATACCTGTTAGCTGTTAGCCTGCTACAACTAAAACAAACTTGTTTAATAGCTGCTCTGTGCTTATAGTTAGCCCTAAACGTTGCACAAATTTGACTTTTTATTTGATCTTTCACGTTTTTGTTTTTTTTTTTACAATTTGTGAGAATAAAAGACGTCTGAAGTGAGAATTACAGCATGCTAGCCAAACGTCGCCTCCTTCCGTCCACGTTTCTTTGGGTTATTGGGTCAGTTAGCATCAGCGCTCTCACCGAGGTTAGCGTCTGAACTGTAATAGAAGACCTGAAAAACCAGCACAACAAACATCTTTGCAAAATGCATCAGCAGTGAGCCAGGAAAGGAGCGCTGGAGCGATGTGAGCAGGGGGGCTTTAAACGTCACGCCTGTGGCTTCGGTCAGTTAGCACTAGCCTCCAGTTAGCTGCTAGCAATCATGTGATCATGGAGCGGTCAGGACGGAGATCAAGTCCAGCAGATTGGCCCAGAGGCCTCGCTCCTTCCGTCCTGGCTGCGAGTCAGCCATGCTAGTAAACCAGTTACCCCCACCAACTCTGCTTTCGGGGTGGGGCAGTGGTGGGCGGGGTCACGTCAAACACTGCGTCCGGGCCACTTGACGAGCAGACGAAGTAGAGATTGGCTGCCAGCAGAACCAGCGTGGGCAGGAAAGAGAGGCCGAAGCCGAGGGAACGGACGCTGCTGCCGAACACCACACACATCCAATAGATCAACCTAAACACCACACACACACACACACACACACACATCAAGGTTACAGGTATATATTCACAAAAACTTCCCAACGAGTGGTTTTTCTGGCAAGGTGTGTCTGAAGTTTAGTTGCGCTGGAGGCTAATGCTGCTAACAGGTAATGGAGGCTTGTGGGAGTCTCTGCATTTAACAAAATAAAAGTCTTTTACATTTAAAAGTAGTAAAATGAATAAAACAGCGATATTTGGTTCCACTTTACCTACATAGCACTGTGCAGAAAAATACGCCGATGCTACACTGCACTGATGCTCTGTCCCAGCTGTAGGACACACTCAATATTCAGATTCAGAGACTCTTATTATATAAATCTCACCCAGAGAGAAACAGGCGTTATAGTGCGAATATAGCGCTGGATGTTTATAGCTCACAGTCATACTGTGTCCTAAGACACACCCACAAATCTGCTCCGCCCTCATGAACAGCTGCATGCTGTTTGAGCGGCTCCTCAGTGGTTTTGGGGAGAAAAAGTTATTGAATTTTAGTTTTAGCAACATTAGCCTCTTAGCTCCAGTTTACACACACACACACACACACACACACACCTGCCGAAGACAAAGATGATGGTCAGTAAGGGCACTAGCTTGAGCATGTCCTGGCAGATGTAGGTTGCCATGACGGCAAGCTGGATGAAGTAGAGCAGGTAGAGATGCACCGAGTCTCGGACATAGTTGCCATGGACGATGACCTCACGTGCCCCCCGCCTCCCTTCAAACAGGGGCTTCAGAGCAGCAAATTTAAACCAGGACGCCCCCTGCACCAGCACACCTGAGAGACAGAGAGAGAGAGAGAAAGAGAGAGAGAGAGAGACAGAGAGAGAAAGAGAGAGAGAGAGACAGAGAGAGAGAGAGACAGAGAGAGAGAAAGAGAGAGACAGAGAGAGAGAGAGACAGAGAGAGAGACAGAGAGAGAAAGAGAGAGAGAGAGACAGAGAGAGAAAGAGAGAGAGAGAGAGAGAGAGAGAGAGAGAGACTAATGAGGTCGTTTGTATTTCAGTAAACTTGTGATACAGAAACTCGATGTGAGCTCCTGGAGAACTTTGACCCCGTACTGACTGCTCTTAACCCCCTAAGAGCTGCTGTGCTGGAGATTCAGTGGTGGTCATCAGGTTCACCAGGCGTCTCCAAACCTTCCCCTGAGACTGTGTGCACAAAACCAGGCAGGGTCTCAATGAGTCTTGGGTGCCCATGGCCCTGTCGCCGTTTCCTGCTGCCCCTGCTCCCCCTGGTCCCCCTGGTCATCCTGCTCCCCCTGGTCATCCTGGTCATCCTGCTCCCCCTGGTCCCCCTGCCCCTCCCACTCCTCCTGCTCCCCCTGCAGAGCTGCTGGTGTGGGTGCACTGTTTACACTGAGGTTCACTCTGACGTACCCAGTACAATAGGCAGTGTGGCGAAGAAAGCACAGCGCAGTGTGTACACCAGCCTGAAGGGGGCGCTGCTGAGAGGAGGAGCATCAAAGGGCAGCAGCTCAAAACCCGCCCACACCAGGAGAGGGAATGTGACTGCAGCGGCTGAGAGACATATGGCCAGTGTTACTCTCTCATCACAGCCTCCACACCGATCTGAGAGAGAGAGAGAGAGAGAGAGAGAGAGAGTAGAAAAGAGGGAGGGAGAGAGAGAGAATATATCCGTCCATTCACCGGTCAATCGCGTCATCTTTCAGTCCATCTGTCTAGCCACGTGTCTAGCTACCTCTCTGTCTCTCTGTCCTTCTGTTTGTCTATCCATCTCTCTGTCTATCAGTCTTCCTAACTTCCACTCTGCCTCTATCTGTCCTTCTCTTTGTCTGTCTATCCATCCGTTTTGTTATCTGTCTGTCTCTCTGGATATCCGTCCATCTGTCCAGCTATTCTTGTTTCTGCCTGCCCATCCGTCCATCCGTCCATTCATCTTTCAGTGCATCCATTTCTTTCTGTTCATCTTTCCTTCTGTCTATTCATCCATCCATCCAGCTATCCATGCGTCTGTCTGTCCATCTGTCTGGCTACCTGTCTATCCATCTGGCCATCTGTCTGTCCATCCATCCATCCATCCAACCATCCAACCACCTGGCTATCCATGCATCTGTCTGTCCATCCGACCACCTGGCTGTCTGTCTGTCTAGCTATCCATCCAACTATCTGTCCATCCTTCTGCCTATCCGTTTGTCTATCCACCTATCTATTCATCCACCCCTCCAACTTCCCGTGTGTCTCCATCCATCTGTCCGTCCGTACCCACATTCAGTCTAAGCTGAACATGCTGAAGGTGAAGGTTTCTGCTCACGCTCTGGTGTCTCCTTGGCCGGTGTCCAGTCCTGGTGCTGGAGCAGGTGTTGGTGGCAACCTGGAGGCTGTGATTCTTCTACAGACTCTGGAACCTTCTCCTGAGGTTCCTCGCAGCAGACGCTGCTCTCATTCAGGTCCAGCTGGTTACCGACAGGACGCAGGATGGTCACCAGAGGGGTGAAAGCCTGTGCTGCCTTCATCCTGGTGATCTGATCTTCACCCTCCTCCTCATCCTCGTCCTCATCATCAGCCAATGAGCCGCCGTCGCCGATTCCTTCTCTTCCATCTCTCCATTTCTCCACCTCTCCGCTCAGTTCCCTCGCGCTCTCCGTCCTGCTCTCCGGCCCCTCCGTCTGTTCCTCTCTCTCTTCCTCTTCGTCACGCTCCGTTTCCTCCTCTTCCTCCTCCCGTCCATCTCTCTGCTCTCGGGTTCCTGTGCATCCTTCAGAGTCTTCACCTCCTTCATCAGGCTCTGGGTTCATCACCATCTCTGCGTGTGTGTGTGTGTGTCGGGGGGGGGGGGATTTCGGAATTCCTCTCTGAACTGATTCTAGTGATCGACTCCTCCAGCTTCCTCAACTGATCCAGAGTCTCAGACTGACTCAGGAACCTTTTCAGTGTTCTGAGTCGATTCAGCAAGTGATTCACAAGCTGCTTGACTCTTCTCCTGGTTGTCAGCTGATCCTGGGCTGATCCTGCAGGGGATTGTGGGACATTTGTCAGAAACTGATTCCACTGAAGGTGTAAAATACTTCCTTTAGGGAAACACCAAACAATTCTTCTTGGAGGGAGAGAGAGAGAGAGATAAAAGGAGAGAAAGAGAGAGAGAGAGAAAAGGAGAGAGAGAGAGAGAGAGAGAGAGAGAGAGAGAAAAGGGTAAAGTCCACTGTGTGAAGAACTGATTAACGAGGCTAATGTTCAGTTTATCAGTGACGAGAACTCACTTTACACTCGTCTACCTACAGAACTCCACCTGGAAAACACACACACACACACACACACACACACACACACACACAGACAGACAGACAGACAGACAGAGAGAGAGAGAGAGAGAGAGAGAGAGAGAGAGAGAGAGAGAGAGAGAGAGAGA